>CAUYPK010091193.1:0-23712 GCA_963574355.1 Loris lydekkerianus
AGATCAGGAACCAGGCAAGGTTGCCCATTGTCTCCATTGCTCTTTAACATTGTCATAGAAGTTTTAGCCATTGCAATTAAGGAAGAAAAGGCGATCAAGGGTATCCACATAGGGTCAGAAGAGATCAAACTTTCACTCTTCACAGGTGATATGATTGTATATCTGGAAAACACTAGGGATTCTACTACAAAACTCTTAGAAGTGATCAAGAAATACAGCAATGTCTCAGGCTACAAAATCAACACACATAAATCTGTAGCCTTTATATATACCAACAAGAACTAAGCTGAACAAACAGTCAAGGACTCTATTCCTTTCACAGTAGTGCCAAAGAAGATGAAATATTTGGGAATTTATCTAACAAAGGACATGAAAGATCTCTATAAAGAGAACTATGAAACTCTAAGAAAAGAAATAGCTGAAAATGTTAACAAATGGAAAAACATACCATGCTCAACATTGTTAAAATGTCCATACTACCCAAAGCAACATACAATTTTAATGCAATCCCTATTAAAGCTCTACTCTCATACTTTAAAGATCTTGAAAAAATAATACTTCATTTTATATAGAATCAGAAAAAAACTCCAATAGCCAAGATATTACTCAGAAATAAAAACAAAGCAGGAGGAATCACTCTACCGGACCTCAGACTACACTATAAATCGATAGTGATCAAAATAGCATGGTACTAGCACAAAAACAGAGAAGTAGATGTCTGGAACGGAATAGAGAACCAAGAGATGAATCCAGCTACTTACCATTATTTGATCTTTGACAAGCCCATTAAAAACATTCAGTGGGGAAAAGATTCCCTATTTAACAAATGGTGCTGGGTGAACTGGCTGTCAACCTTTAGAAGACTGAAACTGGATCCACACCTTTCACCATTAACTAAGATAGACTCTCACTGGATTAAAGATTTAAACTTAAGTCATGAAACTATAAAAATACTAGAAGAGAGTGCAGGGAAAACCCTTGAAGAAATCGGTCTGGGCAAGTATTTTATGAGGAGGACCCCTGAGCAATTGAAGCAGCTTCAAAAATACACTATTGGGACCTGATCAAACTAAAAAGCTTCTGCACAGCCAAGAACACAGTAAGTAAAGCAAGCAGACAGCCCCCAGAATGGGAGAAGATATTTGCAGGTTATGTCTCTGACAAAGGTTTAGTAACCGGAATCCACAGAGAACTCAAACATGTAAGCAAGAAAAGAACAAGTGATCCCATCACGGGCTGGGCAAGGGACTTGAAGAGAAACTTCTCTGAAGAAGACAGGCACACGGCCTAGAGACATGTGAAAAAATGCTCATCATCTTTAATCATGAGAGAAATGCAAATCACAACTACTTTGAGATATCATCTAACTCCAGTAAGATTAGCTCATATCACAAAATCCCAAGACCAGAGATGTTGGTGTGGATGTGGAGAAAGGGGAACACTTCTACACTGCTGGTGGGAATGCAAATTAATACATTCCTTTTGGAAAGATGTTTGGAGAACATAGAGATCTAAAAATAGATCTGCCATTCAATCCTACAATTCCTCTACTAGAAGACAAAAAATCACATTATAACAAAGATATTTGTACTAGAATGTTTATTGCAGCCCAATTCATAATTGCTACATCATGGAAAAAGCCCAAGTGCCTACCGATCCACGAATGGATTAATAAATTGTGGTATATGTACACCATGGAATATTATGCAGCCTTAAAGAAAGATGGAGACTTTACCTCTTTCATGTTTGCATGAATGGAGCTGGAACATATTCTTCTTAGTAAAGTATCTCAAGAATGGAAGAAAAAGTATCCACTGTACTCAGCCCTACTATGAAACTAATGTATGGCTTTCACATGAAAGCTATAACCCAGTTACAACCTAAGAATAGGAGGTAGGGGGAAATGGAGGGGAGGGAGGGGGGAGATGGGCGGAGGGAGGGTGATTGGTGGGATTACACCTGCAGTGCATCTTACAAGGGTACATGTGAAACTTAGTAAATATAGAATGTAAATGTCTTAACACAATAACTAAGAAAATGCCACGAAGGCTATGTTAACCAGTGTGATGAAAATGTGTCAAACGGTCTATAAAACCAGTGTATGGTGCCCCATGATTGCATTAATGTACACAGCTATGATTTAATAAAAAATAAAAATAAAAATAAATGCAATGGATCTGGCCAGGTACAGAGGCTCACGCCTGCAATCCCAGCACTCTGTGATGCCGAGGCAGGTGGAGCACCTGAGCTCAGGAGTGCTAGACCAGCCTGAGCAAGAGCAAGAACCCCCATCTCTACTAAAAACAGAAAAATAACCCAGGTGTTGTGGTGGATGCCAATAGTCCCAGCTAATGGAGAGGCTGAGACAAAGGATCGCTTGTACACAAGAGTTTGAGGTTGCTGTTTACTGTGACCCCATGGCACCCTACCCAGGGTGACAGAGTGAGGCTCTGTCTCAAAAAAATAAAAAATGCAAAGGGTCAAAACTTAGTCTAAAACCCTAGAAGCTGTCACTCTCCATATATATTTGATGTAGTTTTCACCTTTCAACATAAAGTTTTCTCACAGTGGTGATAAAATATAGGGCTTAGGAAAGAAAATGTGTGCTATAGGGGGAGGAGGAGCTGAGGCTGCCCCCTGGGTTCTGCTGTGTCGCCATCCTTCTCATTAGAGCCGGGACGGCATTAGCATGAGAGGACGGTGCCACTTTCCTGCAGGGCCCCTCTCCCAGGTGCAGCTCCCCACTTTTTTTTTTTTTTTGTAGAGACAGACTCTCACTTTGTGCCTTCGGTAGAGGGCTGTGGCATCACAGCTCACAGCAACCTCCAACTCCTGGGCTTATGTGATTCTCGTGCCTCAGCCTCCCGAGTAGCTGGGACTACAGGCGCCCACCACAACGCCTGGCTATTTTTTGTTGCAGTTTGGCCGGGGTCGGGTTTGAACCCACCACCCTTGGTATATGGAGCTGGCACCCTAACCACTGAGCCACAGGCACCGCCCTAAGTTTCCCACTTTTTTATCTGTTGTACACATTGGTAAAATCAAATCTCCTGGACCCCCTTTGAGGGTGTGGTTGGCCTGGGTCCCTCCAACCAGGGGTACATCACACAGCTTCGCCCCTTCCAGTTAATGCCTGGTGTGAGAATTGACATACTGCAAATTAACACCATTGACCTTCATCTAAAAATATGGTCAACGGGCATAATTTTTTTTCTGATCAATGTTGCCCGTCAATTGCCTAATAATGGAAAATAGAAAAGAAAAAGGAAGGGCCTTCCCTGGCAGCAGAGTGAGTTATGCGCCTGCCCACAGGCAGACTCAGTGCTGGCCACAGGCAGGCAAAGCACAGCCGCACCACTGGCTCCCCACACCCACCCTCTCCAGTCCTGGGCATCTTTGTGTAACAGTTTATTGGGAACATCAGTGGGAGGTAGGCTGGGAGATAACAAGAAAATAAAACAATTTACTTCACCCCAATTACATCCAACCAAGATAAGTCAAGCTCTCTGGGACTTTGCACTTCAGGGAAGAAATTCTAATGTCAGGTTTCCAGCATGAAGGCAAAGGTGAAATCACCCAGTACATGTGTTGTCAGTCCCCTGTGTCCCAGCTTTTTTTTTCCCCCCCAGAGCCCTCCTGCTCCGGACTCCCCCCCAACCCCCACTCTACCTCTAGGGCTCAGCTACCTGCAAGGGGCACACCTGTCACACTGCAGGGCTGATTCATTGTCCTCCATAGAGATATTTGCATTTTAAAATAAAAACAGGAGGGAGCACAGCTCCACCTAAAGAATGTCTCTCCATTGTTTAGAGAATTTCTGGGACTGTGGTTCCCTGGGGCAGGAGTTTGCACTTTGCTACAAAATTGGGGGGGCGGGGGATGGCATTTATGCTGCCCCCGCAATCACACCCTAACAGAGCCACCGTTTCTGCCCAGGCCTGAGGCCTGTTCCCCTCAGGGCCTTACCATTGCTGTGAGAGTTTCAGACCCTGATGCCATCTCTCACAGAGGTCTTCTGCACATCTGCCCTGTACAGAACTGTGGTGGCACACAGTGACAGTGGCAACAGTGCTGCAGTGACTGCATGGCAGGGCTGACCATTCCCGCCACCGTCCCCTCCTCCTGGACATGTCTTCCACAAGCACTTGCTTTCCCTTGATAAGGCAGACGGGGAGCTGCAATCAAATGGTTCTTAAACTAGATGTCACCAATAAATGTCACCAGGTAGTCATCAATGTCCAGAAATAAATAAAACTTACTTGGTAGCAATTTTGCTAAGTAACTGCAGCTGCCTTTGTCCCCATTTCTACCTCTCTACAGAAAAGGACACTTGTCACATGAAACTCATGAGCTCATGTCTGCACATCACGGCCCAGGGCAGCCTTATTCACTCTGTGGCATGAGTGTCCCTATCTATCCCCACTGTAATTAATTACAAGGTCACTGGGCAGAAAGTCATTTTGTAGTAAAGGGAGAAAAAGGGCACTTTTAAAACACAAACCAACCAAAAACCCACCCGACAGGGGGGACTCGGGAGTCACATGTCTTCTCCAGGGGCGCATAATCTTCTCTGTCCTTTTAACCTCACCCTTGTCACTTGACTCCGTACTGTCCATTTTGGAGGTGCTGATCAAAATCCAGTTACATCCTTCGTAAAGAAAATAACCACAGCCCCGGACGTCTGCAGTTTCTAGTAGCCAGGGCTGTGACGCTTTGGAGTGGCTGTCAAGCCGGGTTTCTGCTGGGCGGGAGGGAAGTAACTCCCAGTCATCCCTGGTGTCCGGCCGCCACCTAGCGACAGATGGGATACCCTGCTGCTAGCTGCTCCACAGAGACAGTGTAATACTCGGGGATGTGTAAACTATGTAATAAATAAAACGCCAACATCACCTGTCACAGTCCAAATGGCCAAATTAATATCAAAGCCATTTCCTCTTCAGGCATCAAGGAACCTCACTATGTAAGAAAAGAGATTTCAGGCTCGGTGCCTGTGGCTCAAGCGGCTAAGTCGCCAGCCACATACACCTGAGCTGGCGGGTTCTAATCCAGCCCAGGCCTGCCAAACAACAATGACAACTACAACCAAAAAATAGCCAGGCATTGTGACAGGCGCCTGTAGTCCCAGCTACTTGGGAGGAGGAAGCAGGAGAATCGCTTAACCCCAGGAGTTGGAGGTTACTGTGAGCTGTGATGCCATAGCACTCTACCCAGGGTGACAGCTTGAGGCTCTGTCTCAAAAAAAAAGGAAAGAAAGAAAAGAAAAGAAAAGAAAAAGAAAAGGAAGGAAGGAAGGAAGATTTAATAGTAGGCCTGACCTTTGTCAGAAACATGAAGGATACTGGACGTGGGCACCTCCAGCTGCCTTCTCCCTGGCACGCCCTGGCTGCCCAACCCTAGGGTGGAAAGGTGCAGCCCTCCTCTTGGCTCCTGTTGAGAAAAGTTCAGGGACATCCCTCACAGTGCCTCAGACTCCAAAAAGAAGTGTGCCACAGCTGTGTCCTCCTCCCACAGCTCACAGCTCACAGCTCCTGGGGACCCGCCAGGAGTCCAGAGACCCAAGAGCAATAGAGAGGCTGCTCCAAGCTCACAGAGGGTGCTGCACCACCATCGGGCCCTTATGCTCTGCAGACAGCACCTTGCAGGGAAGGAAGGCCAGGCCTCACCTGGGAGGTCTGAAGGTGGCAACAAGAAGGTGGAAATGGTGCAGGATCCAGGCCCAAGGGGGCCACACTGCAAGCTAGCAAGCTCCACGGATCTTTGGAGTCTGAAGCCTCAGAGGGCCCCTGGCAGTATGAAGCAGCCTCACACTAGCCCACCGGGACTGCCTGCCCCAGGGCCCTCTGCCTCTAGTGCGTGGGGGCTCGGGGGTCACAGGCTGCAGGGAAGCTGGCGGGAGTCCCCTGAACTCCCTTCATTTAACAAGCTAGACACTGGGTCACAGGGAGTCCTCAGAGGAGATAAACATTTATCAGATGATTAAAAAGGAAGCATGTGTGTGGTCTGGGGGAGTATTCTCGTAGTTATGAAAGTGTCAAGTTTGGGTCAGGTGCAGTAGCTCACACCTGTGATCCAAGGCAGGTGGATCCCTTGAGCTCAGGAGTTGGAGACCAGCCTAAGCAACAGCAAGACCCACATCTCTACTAAAAATAGAAAAATTAGCCAGGTGTTGTGGCAGGTGCCAGTAGTCCCAGCTGCTTGAGGGGCTGAGGCAGGAGGATTACTTAAGCTCAAGAGTTTGAGGGTGCTGTGAGCTATAAGGCCATGACACCCTACTGAGGGTGACAGAGTGAGATTCTGTCTCAAAAATTAAAAACTGTGAAGTTTGCTCATGCAGGCAGCCACTGACACAGGGAACATAGGTCTCTTCCAAAATTCCTCATCTGTTCACCCATTTGGCCTGTGTTTTTCTCTAAGTTACTTGATGCATTTTTAGTAGTATTTTAAAGACCTTGTCTTTCCATTTCAAACATCTGGGTCACCTGTGGTTCTGCCGGAGTGACTGTTCTTTTCTTATGACTATAGGCCACACTTTGCTGCATCTGTGGGCATCATATATGCTATTTCTTTCTCTTTTCAGCTGAGTTTTATATGCTGAAAAGCAAAATAACTGCAGGAGACTAACAGGCATTTCCATCACCCAAGCAGGGCACACCCTCCCATCAGGCGGCTGTGTTGAATCAGGTGTGAACAGTTACAGGGGTCAGATGTCCTGGGGGGGGGAGGGGGGCGGGAGTACCCTACCTCTGGCAGGGCTCTGGGACCCAGCACCACAGAAACAGATCCGTCTGCTTTCCAGCCCTGGCACAAGTCCTGTTCCGGTGGTTTTATACCAGCTCCCTTCTCTCTCCTGCTTCCCCTTATTTTGGACCAGAACAGACACACACGTGACCACGAGGAGTTTCAGCCTCAAGCCAAAGCTGAGCATGGGTCAAAACAGGCAGAGAGGTGTGAGCTGCACCCACTCATGTCCCGCGCGGCCTACAGTAACACTGAGCATGGGTCAGAACAGGCAGAGAGGTGTGAGCTGCACCCACTCATGTCCTACGTGGCCTACAGTAACACTGAGCATGGGTCAGAACAGGCAGAGAGGTGTGAGCTGCACCCACTCATGTCCTACGCGGCCTACAGTAACACTGAGCATGGGTCAGAACAGGCAGAGAGGTGTGAGCTGCACCCACTCATGTCCCGCGCGGCCTACAGTAACACTGAGCATGGGTCAGAACGGGCAGAGAGGTGTGAACTGCACCCACTCATGTCCTACGTGGCCTACAGTAACACTGAGCATGGGTCAGAACGGGCAGAGAGGTGTGAGCTGCACCCACTCATGTCCCGCGCAGCCTACAGTAACACTGAGCATGGGTCAGAACAGGCAGAGAGGTGTGAGCTGCACCCACTCATGTCCTACGTGGCCTACAGTAACACTGAGCATGGGTCAGAACGGGCAGAGAGGTGTGAGCTGCACCCACTCATGTCCTACGCGGCCTACAGTAACACTGAGCATGGGTCAGAACGGGCAGAGAGGTGTGAACTGCACCCACTCATGTCCTACGCGGCCTACAGTAACACTGAGCATGGGTCAGAACGGGCAGAGAGGTGTGAGCTGCACCCACTCATGTCCTATGTGGCCTACAGTAACACTGAGCATGGGTCAGAACAAGCAGAGAGGTGTGAGCTACACCCACTCATGTCCCGCGCGGCCTACAGTAACCTCCCTGCAACCCCTCCCAACCCCTTAGCGATCGTGCTATAAGTCCAGTGATGATCTTTTAAAGGACCCCGAAGAGCCTCTGTTCATCAAGACACTCCATTGTGAAAACGAAAACCAAGCTTTCCTAGGTGGATTCCGCTCACAGAGTTACTTTTGGCATCAAGGCAGGCTTGAAGAACGACTTTTGAAAATTGAAAGACTTGGGAAACTTGGGTTTCAGCAACTGGTATTTGGCCCAACATGCCAGTGTCACACAGTTTCTACTTGGAGGACAGCTGCCTCCCGACCAGGAGCTGATCCACGGGGCTCCCGTAAACATCAGTCCTCTGATTCTTGTAGTCAAAGTACATATCTACCCAGGCCCAGTGTCAGTGCTGGCGCCACACTGCCCACCCATCCTTCTGTCCGTGGGCAGTCGAAGCCTGGGGAATGAATGATCACCGGAGCCACCGTGTCCAGGTCACCACCACCACTCCGCCTGTCACTGCCCCATACCTGGTTTCCTATGTAAGTCCAAAAAGGGCTTGATAAGCCCAGGTTTGTAGAACCTAAGAACATGAGAGTGTTCACTGTAGAAATGCATCCCCTTTTCTGTACGTTTGAAATTTTTAATAACAAACTAATGGGGGTGGGAGAGGAGTGACCTGCAAGAAACCAGCAGCTCCCCAGCAGGGGCGAGGCAGGGCCAGGCGAGTGCAATCTGGAGCCCCAGGGAGTGCTCCATGCTGTGAGGGCTCAGATGACAGTGGTCATCATATCTCAGCCTTCTCTCCTGTCCCAGCCCTGTTTTGACAGCAGCATCCTCCCGCTGAGTGCTCTGAGCCACCCTAGAAAGCAGGTACTGTTAGCAACTCAAGTTACAGACCAGGCCTCCCTGTTGCAGAAAAGCACACAGGCCTCATCCCCTCAAATACACCTGGCATAATGACTTAAAAAACACACACAAAAGGAAAAATCACACAAATGGATGTATATATGCGTATTATACACACACACGCGTACATCCTTTACTGGAGCCCAACTTTCATCAGAGACAAGGCCTTCCACACCGAGGGTGGGGTCACACCTTTTCTTTTACTTGAAACTGTGTTTTTCAACCTTTTTTAAATCTCACCACACACTTCAGCCTATAGTTAAACTTCCACAGCGTGCTTAAATTATTTTGATAAAAAAAAAAAAAAGAGTATACTTACTGTGTTTTGCTGCCCCACACCGTTAAAAATCACTGACTTAAAAGACCAGTAGGAAATACAAATGTTTTTCTTTAATCCAAACTGGAAAGGGAATGTAGGGGAAAAAAGAAACTTTTCCACTGTATTGTCAAAGGCTATTATATAAGGGGTTTCTGTAAATTTGAGTTCATTCCTAAGAGAAATTCTAATTTTCATAGATATGTACTTATTTACTAGTTGAGACTTAGCCTTTTGGGGCTTACATCTGAAACTTTTCTTGAGCACTCAAAATAAGTCTGCATGTCTTAGAGAAACATACATAAATACGGCAAAATGTTGACTGTAGAATCTAAGAACGTGAGAGTGTTCGCTGCAGAAATGCATCCACTTTCCCGTATGTTTGGAATTTTTCACAATAAAATTGACGGGGGCAGGAGAGGAGTGACTTGCAACAAGCCACCAAGCTGACTTCCCACGGAGCTGTCACTGCACATCCATGTCGGAAAGTTTGTCATCCACAGCCATAAAAAGGGGAAAAAATTAAAGGTCTTTTAGCACCAAATAAAATTTAGAAAACAGATGACAAGAACAAAGAAATTTCTCATAATCTCACTTCACTATAAAAACCTTCAATATATTGGCATATGTCCTTCCGATTCTCATGTATCTGGGTTTTTTCTTTTTTTTTGGAGACAGTGTCTCACTTTGTCACCTTTGGTGGAGTGATGTGGCATCACAGCTCACAGCAACCGCCAGCTTTTGGGCTTAGGAGATTCTCTTGCCTCAGCCTCCCAAGTAGCAGGGACTACAGGCGCCCACCACAACGCCCGGCTATTTTTTGTTGCAGTTTGGCTGGGGCTGGGTTCGAACCCACCACCCTCGGTATATAGGGCCAGTGCCCTACCCACTGAGCCACAGGTGCCACCCTTCCGTGTCTGATTTTGTTAATAGTTTGTAACCTTTTAAAAATCGTATGTAATCTAAGAGCTGCACAGTGCTCCGTATACAAGTCACATAAAGGCGCCGTACTCAGAACACTGAGATTCCGAGGACCCACCCCATTTCTCTAGGGATCAGTCCAAGGAACCTGAATCCGTGAAACTCACTCAGGGATTGTAATAATCTACCTGATTACTTAGCACACAATGTGCTCAGCCCACTCTTGCCAAATACTGTGTTATTTCTAAACTTTTACGATTACAGACCACCATGAACATTCTTACAGGTGTCTGTGGGCACATACACACAATTATTTTCCAAAGATAACTAAGTGATTTGCTTTTTATAAATTTCAGGTTAAAGTGAGGGTACAAACATCCAAGTCACAATATTTGAATTTGTTAGGTAGAGTCCCTCTTGTAGCTACGCCCCACATGCAAAAGGTGTGCCATATACCCCTGCATTGTGCCCAATCAGTGGGAGCACCCCAAACCCCCTTCCTGGTCCCCCGCTCCCCAAGTTGAACTGAGTTTTGAGCTGAGTTCTCCTCTCGTGTGGGTATTAGATTATGTGCTGGCTTCACGTTACTATTGAGCACACTGGACACTTGCTTTTCCGTTCCTGTGATACTTTATTGAGAATGTGTTTCAACTCCATCCTGGTTAATACAAAAGATGTGAAGATTATTTGCTTTTTAAGATTCTAGTGCTCAGAGAACTGTGGGGTAACTGCAGCTCTGGGATGACTTTACCCACCCCACCAGTCAGGAGACTCCGGGGAAGACTGGCAGTCACCCAGGGCTGACTTCAAACTGCAGAAGGGGTCAACTCAGACTTAGAACCCTGACAACCCCAAGGCAGCGGCTCTCAAAGACAGAGGTCTGCCATCTTCCACATCTCCATAATCACTAAGGTCATGCTCAAAGGGCCTCCTTGAATTACCGCCCACTGTCTCACATTAAAGTTCCCACTTGTCAAGAGACCTATCGCACAACACGGTGACTTCAGCTAATTATAAGGGGTTGTACACTAGAATGCAGCTGAGAGCAAATTCCAAGTTTAAAGTGCTCTCATTTCAAAAGTATGTGAAGTAGCAAATATGCTAATTAGCTCAATTTAGGCATCCCATACTGTATACACATTCCAAATATCATTTACTACAAATGCATACAGTTTTTATTTGTTAGTTCACGTTACTGGTCCCCACAAGCACTTTCTCAAACTCAGTCCTGAGTGTAACGACTCTCGGGCACCTGCATATTTCTGACATTTCCTTTCCATATTGATGGTAATCTACAAATAGTCACCGCACTCAGGGGCCTCTGGATAAGCCACTCGATTTCAGGGCCAGCACCCTCATGTTTTAAATCTAGTGGTGCAAGTTCACCGCTAAAGACATTTTAAGCCAATGTTTCTCAAGCTAGAATCCTTGGATCTAACTCCTGAGGTCCTTTCATACTCCAAGTTGAGGACCACAGATTTAAGAGAGCAAGGGTCATGTCACTTTTCTCTCCCACCCAACTCAGAAGAAACAAGGGAGGCCCAGGCACGCACAGCACTGGGTCACTCCTGAGAGGTCTGTACCAGGCTTTCCCGCCACTATTGGACCTCTCTCTCCCAGAGCAATGAGAAGCAATTCTTTCTTATTTTATAGATAAAATGTAATATTCTAAGTCTCAAGAAAGTTTTCTGAGGCCATCCCAGCTGACCTCACTCACAATACTGATAGGCGGAGTGAGGCCCAGAGATGGACAGCGTCTTCAGCAAGGTCACCCAGCAGCAGAAGGCAAAGCTAGACAGAAGCTGGCCTCCAAGGACCCCAGTGAGGGACCCACAGACCTCATTCCCACCCGCAGTGCCATCCCCCACCGCCCCTGCGTCCCCTCCAAGTCAGCTCACCTCTCTGTCCCAGGCCCTACACATGCCTTTACCCCAACCCTACTGTTACTGCCGCCCCCAAACCCAAGGCCATTGGTTCTCCTGTAAGTACAAGTTAACACAGGCCAGACAAATCAAAAGTTCCATAGGCTTGTGAGTGGCAGAGGGGGCCGCGTGCTCAGGGGCCCTGAGCCGAGCTCCTGTCCTTCTAAGGAAGTTGAGACAGAAGGCATGAGGTGTCAGGTGTGTTCAGACGGGGTTTCCTCTGCATTCACGTAGTGTCATCCTCTTAACATGTATGCAAGTACAGAAAAAATGATAGATATGCCCCACCTTGAGCAGAGATTTCGGTATTCTGATGAAATTAAAATCTCAAATCACAATGTCGGTGAAGGGTCAGTGCTGGAGTCCACTTGTCACCAGGCCCAGGCCTGGTCAGGTCTGTACAGGCTGCGCAGGGCTGCTTCAGTGACCGGGGAAGGCGTTAATCAAGGAGATAAATAGCTCTTACTTTTATGGCTCGGAACGTGGCCTTGTCACTAAGTTAGGACGGGCCCCCTTCTCCTACCCCACTTGGTCAGCTGGCTAGGGAAGGCAGGAAGGGAGAAGAGAATAGGCCTGGACAGATGAGGCCCGCTGGGACTTTTGGCTATTTGTGTTTTGTTTCCTAGGACCAGTCCCTTCCCTGTGCTATCTCATTCCTCCCTGAAAGATTTTATCTTCGTTGTTATCATCATGATTATTATTGAGACAGAGTCTACCTCTGTCATCCAGTCTGGAGTGCTGTGACCTCATCACAGCTCACTGCAACCTCCAACTCCTGGCTCAAGTGATCCTCCTACGACTTCAGAATAGCTGGGACCACAGGCACCCACCACCACGTCTGGATAATTTTTCTTTTCTTTTTTTTTTTTTTTTTGCAGTTTTTGGCCGGGGCCAGGTTTGAACTCACCACCCCCAGTAAATGGGGCTGGTGCCATACTCTTTGAGCCACAGGCACCACCCTCATTTTTCTATTTTTGGTAGAGATGAGGTCTTGCTCTTGCTCAGGCTGATCAAGTGATCAAGTGATCCCCCCAACCTCAGTCTCCCAGAGTGCTGGGAGAGGCATAAGCTACTGTGCCTGGCCATCTTTTTTTTTTTTTTTTTTTTTTTCAGTTTTTGGCAAGGGCTGGGTTTGAACCTGCCGCTTCATGGGGCCTGCCCCCTACCCCTTTGAGCCACAGGCGCTGCCCCCTGGCCATCTTCTTTATTCTTAAGGGGAAAAGGGACATAGGTCCCCTCTTCTGTAACTGCTTCATGCTGCTCAAGGGCCGTTGTCCCCGATTCAGACACACAAAAATCTCTAGCTGTATGATCTAACAGTTTATAGGGATTTGGGTCCCTCAGCCAACATTGCTTTTGTCTGGAATTGTTGGATCGTCTAAGAGATTAAGTAGACATGGGCCAGATAGTAGTAGTAATCAGGGAGCTAGCAAAGGTCCCAGGGAGGGGAGAACCAGGTGAGACTCAGAAAGGCAGTCTTGATAGCCAAGGAGACGTAACTTGGGTTAGTTCCCTGATTATATTCATATAATCAGGTGGTTTGTTCACCAGAGTTACTAATATACACATGACAGGTACCATTTACCAAACAATCTAGGGACTCTCAAATTCTCCTCAATGCCTGACCTGCACAGGGCGCCAGACTCTATTTCAGGGTCTGAGTCAAATTTCTGAGGGCTGACTCATAGCAGAAGGCACCCCGGGGCCTGCTAACCCGCCTGCCCCTGAATATACGTGACCGACATACACTCACTAGTGTTCCAAGTTTTGGACAAACAAGGGAAAGCCACCCCTGAAACCCCCCGGGGGTAAGTGCTCATGGGATTGGTCTTTTTTCTCTAGGACAAGGGAAGACACAGATGCTCAAAGGGGCACACGGTGAAGTCCTCCTGGGTGTGGAGTTTACCCTCCACTGCCAAGTCGCATCTATGGAGCTTTCTCCCAGGCTCCAGTGAGACAGCCCTCATACCTCACTTCCAATCAGCCAGCCGTCTCTCCCTTGGACCTACTGGCTCTGGAGGGGACACCCGTTTACAGTGCAATCCCTCGCCTGGCTGCAGTCCTGGACATGTGGCCACTAGGTTTGGGTCAGAGCATCCCTAGGAAGCTCCCACTCCCAGGTCATCGACACAACAATGGGCATAAAAGTAGTGTCGCTAGTACAATGCAGACACGGGTACCCAGACGCCCAGGTCCAGGGAGAAGTGGCCGGGAGGTGAGGTGGAATGTTAAGTGGGGAGGAGTCCCACTTAACAAGTAGGCTCGGGGCACTAAGGGGGCACTGTGGGTAACCAGGTGGCCCGGGGAGACACTGCAAGGTTTGTGGAAGGGACAGTGAGTGGAGCTCTCTATCCTGGGGGCAGGAGGCTCATTGCAGATCCAACAGTCATGGAGATTACTTTGAGAAATATTTTACTAGGGAGCTTTGTTCCCATTCACACTGGGTGAGCAAGGAGGCAAGCAAGATTAACAGAGACACAACAGTGTCAGGCTGGGTGGCAGAGCGAGCTTAATACCCAGCAAGGATGAGAGGTGTCTCCCAGGAGGAGGAGGCTGTTCCAAGAGGGAAACTGCGATCAGGAGTGGAAACTGGTCCTCCTTCATTCACCCACTGCACAGCATTTCCCAGTCTGGCTGAGTGCTGGTTCTCTTAAACAGGGAGTGGAGGTTTCTACCAGTTCACAGGAGGAGGTGGGATTTTCTTAAGCAACCTGCTTAGGATCAGGGTGCACAAGCTTTAATCATCTAAGGTGGGCCCAGGTAAGAACCCTTGGAACTCAACTACTGTAGGGGTGACCGAGATAACTAAGTATGGTCCCTTCCAGTTTGGTGACAATTGGTCCTCAGGGGACCCTTCTCTCCAGGTTTTTAGGAGAACCTGGAGGGGAGATTCTCCCACCTCTGGACTTCGTTTCCAAAATGGAGTAATGCTTTCAGATCTCAGCCCAAGTTAATAATGTATCCTAGGCTCTGGGTCATTTCCCCATGTAACAGGGTGTCAGTGGTGAGGAAAGGGCCACTGCAAACATTACACACAGGTCGAGCCCTAGGCCACTCTCGGGGGCCGCGAGGACCCTAAAGAGCCCAGCAGGAAGCAGCCTTCTCCACAGTTCTGAGCTTCTGGATGCACCTTGCCCACCTATTATTAAGGGAATGGTTCATCTTTTCTACCTTTCCCAAGGACTTGGGGTGCCAGGAAGCATGTGATATACAGTCTATCCTCAGGGCTGCCAAAAGCCATTAAGTGATCTTGGCCACAAAACTGAGTCCACGGTCATTCTGGACGGTCACTCTGGAGTGCCACAGAAGACATCTGTGAACTTCAGGGCCCTTCTCAGATCAGGTCAGGCAGGCATCAGCCCAGCCAGCAAAAGTAGTGTCTATGCAGAGGGTACTCATGTCCCTACTACAGGCACATGAGGGTGGAATCTATGAGTGGGAACAGTCTCATTATTGCCTTACGTCTTGCACAAAGGGTCCCTGCCATTTGGCTTTTATTTTTTTGAGACAGTCGCACTGTGTTGCCCTGGGTAGAGTGCTGTGGTGTCATATCTCACAGCAACCTCAAACTCGTGTGCTCAAATGATCCTCCTGCCTCAGCCTCCTGAGTAGTTGGGACTAGGCACCCCACCACCCCCACCAGGCTGGGCTAGTTTTTCTATTTTTAGTAGAGACAGAATCTCACTCTTGCTCAGGCTGATCTCAAGCGATCCACCTGCCTCAGCCTCTCTAAGTGATGGGATCCCAGGGTGAGCCACTGCGCCCAGCCATCGTTTGGCTTTTGGATGGGAAGTATGGGGAGAATATAGGGTGAATAACAGGCTTTTATTAACCCATGTTTTAGAGATTTGGTAAGTAAAGGCAGAATTCCTCTTAGGGCTTCAAGCTGTAAGAGGTATTATTTTATCCAAGAATATCTTCCTCCTGGTTGTAGTTTAGTCCCGACAGGGGAAACTCCAACGGCACACTCTGGAACCATCATGCCCCATGCTACCAGTGTCAGTGGTGAGGAAAGGGCCACTGCAGACACTGCACACAGGCCGAGCCCCAGGCTGCTCTCGGGGGCCGCGAGGACCCTAAAGAGCCTGGCTTTTAACTTCATCGGGGATAGGGAAATAATTGCTGCCTGGCCACTATAGGGCTAATAAATGGATTCCTTGTCTCTTATCTACTGACACCTTGAGACTGTCTTTTTCTTTTTTTCTTTTTTGGCTTGAACCCGCCACCTCTGGTATATGGGGCCGGCGCCCTACTCCTTTGAGCCACACGCACCACTCAAGAGATTGTCTTTTTCTAATGAGACAGCGGCCCTCAGTTTGCTGAACAGGACTGTAGCTAACAACAGAGCCGTGGGACATTCAGGAACATGTAAGAAAGAATGGGTCTTACCTGGTCATCCACCTACTCCAGCCAGCAGCAAGTCACAGTTGGAAAGGGGTTCACAGACTAAGTCAGGACAGAGCAGGTGGCTCCCAGGGTCAAAAAGACACATTCAGTTTTCCCACCTACCACATCAGCGGCAGGCCAAGGCTCTGCTGGAGCAACGACCAAGGTCACGCCAGGCAGGCTCCTGAGCTTGTCAATCAGTGGCGCTGACTTTCCCTTCACTGGGCATTTCTGGCTGGGATATCAACCCATCTCCCGGCTCTAGGGCCATCAGGACATCCCTCTTCCAGGGCCCTTTCTTCCAGCAACACACACACTGGTTGGGCCCCACGCTGGCTGTCTGGCTGGACTGCTCTGCTTCTGGGCGGCCAGGAGGTGGCGCACTAATCAAAGCAGCCAAGAGCTGCTCCTCTTCACTGGTTGGTTACCGTCTCCTCTGGTCCACGCTGAGCACCTTACAAGCCTCCTCTACCAATACCAACAGTGAGGTTTCCAGTCCTGCCTCTAACTTTTGTAGCTTTCTTCTGCTGTCCAGAGCAGACCAGAGGGGTAAAACGCACAGCGAGCAAGGATTTTGCTTCTGACCACCGAGTCAGCATCAGTTCACTTTCTGGTTTCAGTAACACTGGGGAGGAAAATTGCTGGCTTTCTCCTCCCTCATCTGGGTGAGTTCACTAACCTTGTTATGCTTTATCATGTGTCTTCTCATTCCTTTAGCTATGCAGGAAATAAAATCTTATTTCTATCTCATCTTCTGTCTATCTCATCTCCAAGAGCCCACTAGCTGCCCTGTGGTGGGACTGCCTCCCCTGAAGCTTAACAAAGAGCACGTTGGAAGGAGCCTGGATGTGTCCTGCCCTGCTGAGAAATTGAGACTTTTTGTCTGAAGCGCAACAATTGGCTAAAATCACCGTCACATCTTGCAGGTTAAGGTAAAGCTCAGACTTTGCTTTACAAATTCCTCCCTAACCTTGCCAGGGTCCTCTGAGAACTGGCCAACGCTTTCTTTTCATACTCCCTGATCTACCATGGAGAAAGGGACTTGAACCCACATCAGTACCCCTTGTCTGCTTGCTATCTCCCGTAGGTGATAAAGACCATAGACTGGTGGTGAGGTAAAGGCAGGTGGCAATCTGGAATCCCACCAGCAATAGTAGTGGGGGCTCTAGGAACCTAATCCAGGTATGGTGGAGGCTTGGTGGCTGAAGGAGGGCTAGCAGGCTCCTAAAGATAAGGCCCAGGACCAGGAAGATTGAGTGGTGGCCCGGAAAATGGATCATGGGCAGATCTGGCTTTGGCTCTTCAACCCCCAGAGATGACCTGGGAATGGTAAAGGCCACACATATGCAAAATGAGCCCCATCACCCGGGATTTTGATAGTTTTATAAAAGCTTGCACATAGGGGAAGCTTGCCCCCAATCACAGAGAATGCATCCCAGCAGAGTCTCGGGGAATTCTGGGAATGTTGCCTACGTCTAATTCTGCCTCTTCTGTGACCCTTGGTTAAAATTCCTGGGGTAGGACCTAGTCTCTGCCAAGGAACCTCTATGTAATTCAAGACCCTGTGGGCCCAGGAGTCACCTGAAGGAATCTTGGTCCCCACAGGTCTGAGAAGGAAGCACAGAAACAACACTGGTAGTGGTGAGCAAGCTGGAGGGGTGGGCTCCTCACGTGGGGCTGCAAGGCAGGTGACAGGCTCGGTGTCTGTAGTTACAAGAGTGTACCTGAGTTGCACAAGCCTAGGTGTAAGGGAGCTATCAAGATAATCCTTCCACCCTTAATAAAGAAGGTCCCTTGGGCCGGGTACAAGGGCTCACAACTGTAATCCCAGCACTCTAGAAGGCTGAGGCAGAGGATTGCTTGAGCTCATGGAGTTTGAGACCAGCCTGAGAAAGAGACCCCATCTCTAAAAAATAGCCATGCATTGTGGCAGGCACCTATAGTGCCAGCTACTTGGGAGGGCTGAAACAAGAGAATCACTTGAGCCCAAAAGTTTGAGGTTGCTATGAGCTGTAACACCACAGCACTCTAATGGGGCAAGAAAGTGATGCTGTCTCAAGAAAAAAGTCCCCATTCCTTAGAATCTCTTTCGTCCCATTTAGGGCCGGGGGTAACTAGTCAGGAGGAGGTGAAAGCTGAAGGACTGAGCTGTCAGACAACCACAGCAGCTCCACCTTAGCCGAGACAAGAAGGGCCCTAATTATGAGAAGCCAGTCGGGGAAAACAGGTCTATCAGAAAGCTTGTCAAGTGAGAGCTCGTGGACAGCAGGGCAAAATGAAGAGGGAGTGAGATATTGGTAGACCAGTGTTCTGGTGAGGAGTTCAAGGGTAATGAAGTCTCCCCAATCAGAAGTAAAGAATGTGGGGAGATACCCAAGGAACGGAAAACTAGACTCAGTGCTCTGTCTAGGAGGAATAGCCCAGAGTAGACAAAAAGAATACTCAAGTCTGGATGGAAAACAGGGTGAGATAAAGACGGAAGTAAAGGGGCAAAATGTATCCCTCTGTTCCAGGAAGACAGAGAATGAAATTACTGGCACTGCTGGCACGTGCAAAACCAAAGCAGTGTCTTTATTCAAGCATATGCCCGGGTCACTCCACTCTACAGTGTGGCTGCGGAGGGCAACCCCGAACTGAAGTGGGGGAAGGTTTTAAAAGGTGCACAGGGGAATTCCATCAGGCGTTTATAGGGAGGGGCTGCCATTGGCTGAGCTGTTGTCTAGGGGTGCTTGGCGCCACCCGATATGCTGGAGGTGCCATAGGGTGAGTTTGCGTCAGGATCTTTCTGGGAAGGGATCCTTGTCCACTTCTGACAGGCTGGCCCCACCAGGGCTGGGCTTATCGGTCCTGCCCAGAGGAGGTGTCACTGTGGCCTTTTCCCTGTAAAGGGGCTGGGTTCCAAAATGGAGCCTTACTTACAAACTGGAGTCACATTTGGCCTCTTCAGCTCATCTCAGAGAAGGAGCCCGATTGAAAGGGAAAGTGAGTCCTATGAGGGAAGTGTGAAAAAGAACAATTGAAAGAGAGGAGAAAAGGAGATGTGCGAACCTTCCAACCACAGCTCTGCAGCAATACCCCCACCACCGTCACTAGCCCACTGTCAGGGAAAGCCTAGGCCTCCTAGATCTGCACAGGATGGAAAAGGTCCCTGCCACCTCCACGAGTCACCTGTCGAGGTGAAGTATTAACAGTCAGAGGGGACAGGAGTGAGAGCAAGATGGTGGCCAAGTAACAGCTTCCTTCAAACTGGGCACTGTGAGTCTGGGGACACAAGACTCCAGGCACTTCTGGCCAGTGGGATCTGCCTATAATCATCCCTTTGAGGACACAGGGAGACAGCGAGAGACTTCTGGACCCTGAGAGGACAAAAACGGGAAAACTGGCAAGCGGTTGTGTGTGTTCGATAGGCCTAATCCCGCTGGCAGCTGTTAAGTACAGCAGCAGTGAGACTGCAAACTGGAAAGGCCTTATCTGTGAGCTGTTTTGCCGTTTTTGGACTTGGCACTCAGTTGAACTGCCTTGGGGAGAGCTTGGGCAGGAGTGTGCAGAACTTTGGGCATTATCTAGGACCCCAGACTGAGCCACTGAGCCCCGAGCTAATAGTGTTCAGCTGCAGACAGCAGGGAGCCATTGTGAGAGAACTACCCCCAGCAAGCTCCACCCTCAGGTTTGCACAGCAAGGATTAGGCGGGAACTAGTAACCTAGTGACTGAGCAGCCTAAAGGTGGGGACTGAGCCATCCTACAGCCTTAACCCTCAGGGGCAGAGAGAGACCGGTTTTGGCACACTGGGTAAGTGGATAGCCACTTCAGCAGTGATCCTAACAACAAGCACTTTCCTGGGAAAGCTTCAGCTTAGCCAAGTTTAGAAGTTTAAAGTGCCTTTTAAGAGGGCTAAGGAGAGATTTAGGGTCTCCACCCAGTGGGGTTTGAGAAATCAGCAGAGGCCTCCAGTCGTATCAGCATTGCGATTAGCATCTCATACCCAAGAAGACCACCTGTTGCCCAGACAATATTCAACAAAATATATATACTACTTTGTTTTTGGTTGGGTTTTTTTGTTTGTTTATTTGGTTTTTGTTTGTTTTGTTGTTTTGTTTTTTAATTTCAACCTTTTCCCTATAGATTTTTCTTTTTTTTCTTTCTTCATTTTTCTAGTTTAAATACAATTTCCCACAGCTGCCTTTTTCAATAATTAGAACTTCATTTTTACTAGTGTTTGTACCCCTATTATTTGGTTTTTCACCCAATTTTATCCCATAAAGGTTTCTGTTTGCTTGTCTTGGTTTGATTTATAGCATGTTTGTCTTTCCTCTCTACTTGGTGGAGGTGGACTACTGTGTCCAAACAGGCTAGAAAAGAGCTGCTGACCTCAGGGGAACCACCCAACCCGGCAACACTAGACGTTGGGGTTTTTTTAAGATTGTGTCAAAGTACCCTACTGTACACCTGTATTGCTCTGTATCCCTCGTTCTGTGCCTCTCTTCTTTTTGTCAATATTCCCCTTTACCTATCCCCTCTCCTTTCTCTATTTTCTTTTCTTTTCTTTCTTTCATTCTTTTTCTTTCTTTTATCCCTTCTTGCTCTTCAACCTTCTCATCCTTCTGGTCCTGTACCAAAAGGACTCATCGAAACCCTAGTCCACAGGCACAGCAACTTAAAGAGCAAGAGGAAGTGAAAGGAAAATTAAGGCAAAGAAACAGATAAAAGAAATCACTTATGAGGAAGAATCAGCAGAAAACTCCTGGCAACATGAAGAACCAGTCCAGAGCAACCCCTCCAATGGACCATGAGGTAGCTACTGCAGAGGATTCCACCTATAAAGAAATGTTAGGAATGACAGAAAGGGAATTTAGACTACATATGATGAAAACAATGAAGGAAATTACGGAAACAATGATGGAAACTGCCAATAAAGTGGAAAATAACCAAAAGGAAATCCAAAACCAGAATCAAATAAGAGATGAACGATATGAAGAACATAGAAAGGATATCACAGAACTGAAGGAACTGAAGCAGTCAATTAGGGAACTTAAAGATGCAATGGAAAGTATCAGCAACAGGTTAGACCATGCAGAAGAAAGAATCTCTGAGGTAGAGGACAAAGTTCTTGAGATAACTCAGATAGTAAAAGAGGCAGAAAAGAAGAGAGAGAAAGCAGAATGTTCACTGACAGAATTATGGGACTTTATGAAGCATTCCAACATACGAGTTATAGGAATCCCAGAAGGGGAAGAAGAATGCCCCAGAGGAATGGAAGCCATACTAGAGAATATTATAAATGAAATTTTCCCCAAATATCATCAAAGATTCTGACACACTGCTTTCAGAGTGATATCGGACCCCAGGGCACCTCAACTATAACCAAGCTTATAACTAAACAAAAGATTCTGCAAGCTGCCAGGAGTAAGTGCCAGTTGACCTACAGGGCAAATCCATCAGAGTGACTGCAGACTTCTCTAATGAAACTTTCCAACCAAGAAGACAATGGTCATCTACCTTTAATCTACTTAAACAGAATATCCAGCCCAGAATTCTATATCCTGCTAAGCTAAGCTTTAAAATTGATGGAGAAATCAAATCATTTACAGATATACAAACACTGAGGAAATTCACCACAACAAAACCAGCTCTACAGGAAATACTTCAACCTGTTCTACACACTGACCATCACAATGGATCAGCAACAAAGTAAGAACTCAGACATTAAAAAACAGAACCTAACCTCCACACTGATGCAAAAGATAAAACTAAGCAATGGACTCTCACAAAATAAGATAAATAGAATACTACCACACTTATCAATTATCTCAATGAATGTTAATGGCTTAAATTCCCAACTGAAGAGGCATAGATTGGCTGACTGGATTAAAAACATAAGCCATCTATTTGCTGTCTGCAGGAAATACACCTGGCTTCAAAAGACAAATTAAAACTCCACGTCAAGGGTTGGAAGACAATTTTTCAGGCAAATGGAATTCAGAAGAAAAGAAGAATTGCAATCTTATTTTCAGATACATGTGGATTGACAGCAACTAAAGTCAAAAAAGACAAAGATGGTCACTTTAAATTGGTCAAGGGAAAAATACAACAAGAAGACATTTCGATTCTAAATATTTATGCACCCAATTTAAATGCTTTCAGATTTTTGAAACAGACCTTACTCAGTCTGAGCAATATGATATCCTATAACACCATAATAACAGGGGACTTTCACACTCCTCTTACAGAGCTGGACAGATCCTCTAAACAGAAATTAAACAAAGATATAAGAGATTTAAATGAGACCCTAAAACAACTGTGCTTGATAGACACATATAGAACACTCCATCCTAAAGATAAAGAATATACATTCTTCTCTTTGTCCCATGGAACATTCTCCCAAATTGATCATATCCTAGGACACAAAACAAATCTCGACAGAATCAAAAGAATTGAAATTTTACCTTGTATCTTCTCAGACAAGGCATTAAAGGTGGAACTCAACTCTAACAAAAAACGTTGGACCCCACACAAAGGCATGGAAATTAAACAATCTTCTGTTGAATAACAGATGGGTGCAGGAAGAAATAAAACAGGAAATCATTAACTTCCTTGAGCATAGCAACAATGAAGACACAAGCTACCAAAACCTGTGGGATACTGCAAAAGCAGTTTGAGAGGAAAATTTATCACTTTTTTGGGGGGGATGCCTACAATAGAAAAATAGGGAGCGCATCAACAAACTCACAAGCCATCTTATGAAATTGAAAAAAGAAGAACAATCTAAGCCTAAATCCAGTAGAAGAAATATCCAAAATCAAATCAGAGATCAATGCAATTGAAAACAAAAGAATAATTCAGAAAATGAATGAACAAGGACTTGGTTTTTGAAAAAATAAATAAAATAGATAAACCTTTTGCCAGACTAACTAGAAATAGAAAAGTAAAATCTCTAGTAACCTCAATCAGAAATGATAAAGGGGAAATAACAACAGATCCCACAGACATACAAGAGATCATCTCTGAATACTGCCACAAATCTATGCCCAGAAATTTGACAATGTGAAGGAAATGGATCAATATTTGGAATGACACCCTCTCCCTATACTTAGCCAGGAAGACACAGAGCTCCTGAACAGACCAATTTCAAGCACTGAGATTAAAGAAACAATAAAAAAGCTTCCAACAAAAAAATGCCCTGGTTCAGATGGCTTCACACCAGAATTCTATCAAACCTTCAAGGAAGAGCTTATTCCTGTACTGCAGAAATTATTCCAAAAAATTGAGGGGAAGGAATCTTCCCCAACACATTCTATGAAGCAAACAAAACCCTGACACCAAAACCAGGAAAAGACCCAACTGAAAAAGGAGAATTTCAGACCAATTTCACTCATGAATATAGATGCAAAAATTCTCAACAAAATCCTAGCCAATAGATTACAGCTTATCATCAAAAAAGTCAGACATCATGACCAAGTAGGTTTCATCCCAGGGATGCAAGGATGGTTTAACATACACAAGTTCATAAACGTTATCCACAGTATTAACAGAGACAAAAATAAAGACCATATAGTCCTCTCAATAGATGCAGAAAAAGCATTCAA
>CAUYPK010091195.1:0-26154 GCA_963574355.1 Loris lydekkerianus
CTCAAGAAATCACCCAAGAATCTGGACTCCTGGGGGACAGGCCTCCAGACCTCAGAGTGAGAGTGGAGGGGCATGCTGGGAGCTCATATTTGTAGGTAGAGAATATATACAGTTTTATATGGTTTTATGCCTGGCAGGAGGACATCATGGCACCTTAGTAGGGGAGGTAGGTCTAGTTTTTAGAGAGTCTCTCCCGTGGAGTATAGTGGGAGGACCTTTGAACTCTGCTCATTTGTTTGTGGGGCGCTCTGAGCTGTTCTCATAGGGGAGGGGACTCCCGTCCACTTGGTGATGAATTTTGTACGTTTTGTTTGTATTTTGGGGTTCTCAGCTCACCTCAGTGGGATTGATGTGTGTTCTTCAAACTTCTCTCTTGGTGCAGCTCTAATCCACCAGATTACTTGCTAAATTTCTGTCCTTTAACTCTCCTTCTGGATGGGAGCCTCCAGAGTTTTTACTACACCTTGCCAATTCTTTTCTTGAAGTTGTTGAATTTTTTCATTCTTAGCTTTGTTCTCTTTCTCCAAAAGGTTGAGTGTAAACATGTTCATTATTTAGAAATTTGAGATCAGCTATGTCACATGTATTCTTTTTCAGTGTTGTTTTCAACTCGGCAACTCCTCCTTCTTCAGCCCCATCACCCACAGGGCGCGCCTTCCTCCCTGGTTCTTTCTCCCCACCATGGGCTCCGGAGGTATAGAAGTTTGAAAATGGCGTGGACAGACGATCCCACCAGCAGGGAGGAGGCACCAAGGTTGCCCTGGTAATGGTAGCAGCAGCTCTGGCACCCCATCCTTATCTCTTCTGTGACCTTTGTCTTTTTTGTGTCTTATTTTCTTCATTCCCCACCATTCCCACTTTGGTACAGTTACTCTTCTTGCTGGTTCATGAAAATGCCTGAAACCAGGTGCACAGGATGTCGGCTACTCTGCTCACAATAACTGAAATCCTATGTTCTTAATGCCAAATATGTACTTGAAGTTGTGCCTTCTTAGGAGACTTCTTGGAGTGGAATGTAGAAACTTGGAATAGCACTGATAATATATGCATCATGGCTATAATGCCATGTATCTGGTACCTTCTTTGATTTTCATAACTGCATGATGTTTTCATGAGGACTACTTATAGAAATCCAAGTAAAAATTAGACATGTGTATGCAAGCCTTAAATGACCTAAGGTCAAATGTTACTTAGTGTCACAGAAGAACCTTGAATCTGACCCAGTTGGTTGCAAGGATGGTGCCCTGACAACCATGCTGTGCTGGTCCTCCTGTCAGCCATGCTGCATACACTCCACATCTGTCATGAGTGCTGTTTGTAGACCATCCCCTTAATTGTACCTACTGGTAGTTTATTTTACGTGATCGGCATTTTATTTTATAATTTTGATGAAAAAGGTTTTTCATTGCTGCATAAATATTTACTAAATATGTCAATAGCAAATATGAATAAAGCCTTCAAGATCCTAATAAAACATATATGAACTAACCCAGAGCATTCTTAAAGGGAACTGTGTCATATACAAATTGAATTTACTGAAGGAAAAATTGGCTATGATTCTGGGAGTGGAAAGACTCATTTTTTTAAATGACAGGAGAAAAACACAATGGCAAATATTGTAGAAATTATTGAACAGTCTTCCTATGTCCTTAAATAATGATGCACGAAAGACTAACTTGTAATAAGGGAGCATAGGAAAGAAATGAAGTTAATATTAACTTTTGATTGTTTACTCATCAATTTGATAACAGATAAGTAAAACCATAGGCAGTCAACCAAAGTTTGTGAAGTATATTGAAATACAATAGATGTATATAAATGGACAACAAAAAATCTTAAGCATCATAAATGCTGAAATTATAGTGAAAGTGTTTTCTACTACTCAATAGCAAAAAATAACTGTAAAGGCAAGGCCCTAGTAGCCCACCTGAAAAATCAATTAAAGACTTGAATGAACGTTTCTTCAAAAAGAGATACATGTGACTGAGGGGGATATACAAATGTGCCTAATGCCACGAGTCATGTAGGAGTACAACTCAAACCCACAATGAAGAATCTCCACATGGACACTGTCCCTGAGAATGCAAAATGGTGCAGCCCTTGTGAGAAACCGGATGAATATTCCTCTGAGAGATAAAAAACTAGCATCGGATCAGACAATCCCATTTCTGAGTATTTATGCAAAAAATACAATCCAATATGTCCAAGAGATATTAGAAGTCCCATGGTCATTGCAGCAGCATTCACAACAGCCAAGATGTGGAAACAGCCTAACTGTCCTTGAAGGACCAGTGCAGGAAGAAAATGCAGTGAGGACAGCCTTTGGATCTTAGCCTGAGAAAAGGGAAATTCTGCAGCCCCTGACAAGATGGATAAAGACTGTGGTGCTGAGTGGAATGAAGCATTCATGGAACAAAACTGCATGATCTGGCTTATCGTGAGAGCTAAAATAACCAACCTCACAGAGCCAGAGAGTGGGATGGAGGCTGCTAGGAGCTGGGAGGGATCAAGGGGGTGACTGGTTCATGGGCACAAATTCCCAGTGAGCAAACCAAACATTTTCTAGTATCTGCTGCTTGGCATCAGACCTTCAGTGAACACTGCTGGATTGTTCCTTAGAAATTGTGTGAACTGGGGAAATCTCAAGCTAAGTACTGTTAGTATAATAAAATATCAATATTTAAGGAGTGATAGAGTATATCTCTAAATCCAGGTAAAAAGCACAAGATGAATCTGCTCCTGACCACTGTTGTCAGCAGCAGCTGATAATAATGAATGAAACTTTTCCTTAACTGCTGCTTCTCAAACTGCAGGAATTAAGCTCCCTCCCACAGTCACCAGAGCACTGGAGTTCCCAGCAGAATACAATTACTGATTTTATCATGTGTTCGGTATGTACAGAGTTACATTGTTAAAAACATACCTTTTATTCCAGAAGTGTTTTCAGATACATGCTGAGGGAATTCTTATGGTTTCATGGTACTCTTTATTGTAAGTGTGAAGACAGTATGAGTGCATGACTAATAACACAGTGAATTTATTCTGTAATTTACAGAAGGTTATGTGTAATTTACAGAAGGTATATTTATTACTACCATCTTTCAACACCTAAACCTTGTATGATCTTCACTGGGATTCTTCACCACCATCTCAGTGAGGATGTCATTAAACGTCATCAAGAGTTATCAGAACCGGCATGAGGACCAGGGCACTGGACTCTCTTTCCTGACTCAGCTTCCGACTAAGAAATTATTCCCCCTCTTGGTCTAGCTCTGCTGCTGGTTCTGCTTCACCCGCAAGCACCGCTTTGCCAGACCCAGAGTTTGCTCAGACTTTCCTTCTTTGCAGACTCTGCCTCTCCCACAGCTGAAACACACTCTTACCCGATACCCTCTCCTGCCAGCATGGGTGGCTGAGAGTGATGGTCACAGCAACAGCAGTGCCTGGGAATGAGGCAGCCAGAACCCAAGATTAAAGGGTGATTCTGTGACGGCCTCACCCCTTAATACCACAATTATTTCACTTGTGGCAGCAATGACAGTGTAGTCTTGAAGAGTTGAAAACATTTCTGAAAATTTTTTCTCAGTTGCTAATTAGCAAAGTCAATTACAACATCGTGTGAGACACTGCTGAAATAAGTGCAAGAGGCTATCACTTTCCCATGTTCCCTGAAGGCTGCAGGAGCAGAAGATGCTGAGGTTTAGTGCGTGAGGAACTAGCAGAGAAGCCTATATGTCTCATTGGATTCCATGCTTTTCTGAGATTTTCTTCTTTCTATAATCAAGTTTATTCTTGATCGTCAGACCCCCAAATTTCCCCCATTGTTTATTCAACAGGTGAAAGCAACCACTGAAAAGAACATGACAGGACTAATGAGATAAGTGTAAAAGAAAAACTCCACATCAATGATCAATAATTTTCAACACTTTTCACTGAACTTATTTCCATAACTAAATGAAAGTTAATTTGAAAGTAACAATAAGGACATTTTACAGGATAATGTGCTTTATGCATGTGAAGCTAGCAGAGATGGGGAAAGTCTAATCAGCCAAGAAACCTAAAAGGAGAGAAACGTTTATAAAAGTATACCTCAAATAAAGCACCAAGATTGCTTATTTGGAAGATTCTACCATTATATTAACTATTAGATAAAGCAAATTGATTTTCTCAGTTAAACACCTCTAGATGGTTACTGGAGTTGATCTACCCTTGGTTTTGCTGCATTTTTAGTAAGCATCATCCATCAGTTCTATAAGTAAGTTGGTAATTCTAAATATTAAGAATTTGGATTTCTGGCTTGGCACCCATAGCTCAGTGAGTAGAGCGCCAGCCATATACACCAGAGCTGGCAGGTTTGAGCCTAGCCCAGGCCTGCTAGACAACAATGACAGCTGCAACCAAAAAATAACTGGACATTGTGATGGGCACCTGTAGTCCCTGCTACTTGGGAGGCTGAGGCAAGACAATCACTTAAGCCCAAGAATTTGAGGTTTCTGTGAGCTGTGATGCCACAGCACTCTACTGAGGGAGACATAGTAAGACTCTGTCTCACACAAAAAAAAGAATTTGGATTTCTGATGCCCAAATCCAAAATTGGACCTTAGTCCACAGAATAAGGTATATAGGGGCACTCCATGTCTGTCCCTGCCTCGGGGTACGTGTTGTACACCTGCTCAGATGTCCTATACTCAGAATATATACATGTCATTAGACAAAAGCATCCTGTATCAGAACATTCAGGGACTTGTCAGAATGAGAATACTGAGTGCCCATTGCCAGTCCCAGACAGAGGCAGTCCTGGAGAGGCTCCCTCCATGTCCTCAACACAAACCTATGTGGGGAGGGCTGACAGCCTCACAGAGCTGGGTTTTCCCCAGTCAACTGTTAGGAAGGGCAAGAGACAGGCAGGAATACAGGACACCAAGTTCAGTACTAAAGGATTAGAATGGCTTCTCCTGGATGTGGAGAAGTGACTGCAACTAGCCAATTATGTTCCAGTTGCCAGTGAGAGTCCCACAAGGGTGGTCTCTAGGATGCTGGCTTCCACACAAAGGCAGTGAACAATATCTAATTAGAACCAAGACCAAAACTGTCATTCACTCTTAGGCATTCAAAGGGGCAAATGAATTTCAAAAAATTTTGCATGCCCTGGGAGGTTATTTTGTACCAGCCTGAATTTTTCAAGTACCGTAAATACTCGAGTATAAGCCGAGTTTTTTCGGCACAAAATTTGTGCCAAGTTTGGGTTTTTCGGCACAAATTTTGTGCCAAAAACATTCGTCTTATGCTCGAGTATATACGGTACCTGTTACTGTAACTAGCCATGTTTTATTCCATGTGCCAGTGAGAGTCATGCATGCATAGAAAAAATCAAAAGGCTGGTTTCAATTCAATTATATTTGGGAACCAACTTTGTCTTCTGCCAAAGACAGAGTTTCCAAAGATGTCACTAGGACAATTTAAAGCTATCGTGAGTATTGTGGAAGAGGTTGTTGGGTGCCATGCACTGTAGGAGCAACAGAGACAAGGGTCAGACTTCAGGAAAACAGAGGGAGACACCCATCCACACATCTAACGCCAGATAGTGAGACATGGAGAGCCAAGGCACACGATTTCAAATGATCGAAACCCAGGGCAGCAGAATTCCCCACCCTCCAGTCAGCTTTCTGGGGAAGCAGACCTCAGGCAGAGCATTCCCTTAAAGTTCTGTTCAACTTTTAGGTCCAGGGCAAACCATGTCCATGTCTCCAGCCAACAAGGGAACATGGTTCCCCAGGCCCAGGGCTGCCTCACTCATGCAGGACAGAGGGCAGCCCATTGGACACCAATTTGGCCTCCCAGTTCATGGGGTGCTCTCCTCCTCCTGCTTCAATGAGGGGCTGCTTTCCCTTTGGAGAAGCCTCCTTGGCCTGTTGACAAGAGACCCCAAACATGCGCAGGACTCCAGAAGAAGGCCACGGTAGTGCCAGGAAGAGGTCCCACAGTCCTCAGAAGAGTCTTGTCCAGCCTGACTCTGTCAACCCTCCTGAGACCCACTTCCCTGGGTGGCCCAGGAGCTGGTTTCTCTGTGATTCTGACCTCACTGGTCACATGTATCACATCTGTTCGCCCTCCCTGGATAATGCTACTTTGCAATAAAATCACAGAGAATGGGTGAAGGCCACTCACCCAGACACCTCGGGCTTTTGTTTTCATTAACAAAGAGTGAAGACTAGTGAGACCTCAAGTGCAATGGGAGAATGGCCACAGAAAAGGTGTGGCAAGCCATAAGGAGGAACAGAGTAGGCTTTGGACTGGGAAACAGGAATGGGTTGGCTAGAAGGTAACTGTATTCAGTGTACCTGGGGATTACTCTCTCCAGACCCTGTCCTGGGCTGGACACCCGCAGCATCTCTGTGCCTCCCAAGTGATCCTGGGATGTGGCTCACCACTCCTCCTCAGTCAGCTTGTTCTGGAGGCCAAAGACGGATGGGATTATTGGATCAGTGGGAGGAACTTCTTGCTGGTCCACCCCTGAGCCTTGATGAAAAGAGGTGCCAGCCCCTTAGGCAACAAGTCCTCAACTCACCCCCCAACCCCCTGAAAAGCATCTTGTTAATGTTCCCGGAGACCATGCCAAGGATCTCCTCAGGGGCAAAACCAGCCCAACTGGGAAGGAGCCCGTGAATGGAAGCATGGACCGTTTTCAGAAAATGGGTTGTTTGGCCCATTCCTTCCTGTGATGTTTCTCTGTTATCCCGTGCTGGGGATAGTCTGCAACATTGGTTCATGCGCCAGAGGCTGCCAGGGTTGCCCCTCCTACTGGTGAAATAACCACCTGCACCCTCATTACCACACCACTGAGACTATGTCCTGCCCCACCCTAAGTGGACAATGCCACCACAGAAGGTGCAAGCCTGGAGTGGGCCTGGTTCTCTGCCAAAGTCTCAGAGGTGTCCGGGAACCGAGCACATCCATGTTCAGTGGGTCCTTCTCCAGGTCTGAAACCTGCTCTCCGAGTGACCTAGGAAGGGAACCATCTTTCTGTTTCCCCAGAGCTTAAGGCCTCAGGAACTCCCTGTGGTCAGCTCTGGCCCAGAATGACTGGCTTCAGTCCATATCCTCTATTCCAGCCAATCCCTATAGATGACCTTTCCCAATCCATGGCCACCCAAAAAAAGATTTTCTGCTTAAAAGTGCCAGCTTCAGGAACGAGTCCAAGTGTTCCTGGCCTACTCAACCATCTGGCATCTGTGAGAGCTGTTGGAAGGATTTGGGGAGTGTAGATGGGCAGGTCATAACCTGCTTGTGTCCCCTGGTGCCAAAAGAGCGATGAGTGAGCATAGGAAGAAGGTGTTGAGATTGGGTGAATGTTCAAGAGTGTTCTCCTCTATTTAGTGCAGAGCTCTGACTCGGGCAATCCCTCTGACACAGCTGTTGGCCGCCAGGGCAGGAACAGTGGGTCCCTGGGGTGTGGGCTACAGGGATGGGGGTGGGGACAGAAATGGGGTCGAGGATGCATGTCTCCTCTTACAGCTGAGGCCCTGGTGAGTGCTGCAGCTCGTCCAGCAGAGCCTGAAATTCTTCCTGGCCCAGGAGTGGTTCTGGTTCCAGCAGGTTCTCCTCCTGTGCTTCCAGATCCACAAAGGATCCTGCCAGTGCCTGAAACTCTGGAGCCAACAGGAGCTTGTCTACCAGGCAGGAGCCTTGCGGGTTCTCCAGGGGGTACTTCCAGGCCAGGACCAGGCTCCCAGGTGGCTGGCTTGGTGTGGGCTTCAGAGGGGCTGCCTGTGCTTCTCCAGGTGGACACCGGGCCTAGACGTCTTGGGGCTCCTGGGCCCAGCCCCACCATTGCCACAAACTCCCAGTTGAGGCAGCTTAGAGGGCTACAGCCAGTGTGCACCTGCCAGGCTAGCCTGCGACTGGCTGTGTCCTTGGTACTGAGGCCACACAGGGCTCTCTGTGTGAGAGAGTGCCCCTGCTGCCACTTTCAGGGAACGCAGTGCCAGGGGAGGCTGAGCATTGGGCTCCCCTGTGGGCCAGATCTGGGCGGATTGGAGCGCTGCCGGGAGGCTTGGTTCCCGGCGCTCTGGATGTCGGGCCTTCCGTTCTGAAACCAGATGTGAATTGTGGACTCTGAGAGGCCTGTCTGTGTGGTCAGGGCCTCCTTGGTAATGATTCTGGGACAACGGTTGCTCTCGAAAGCTCCAAGGAGGCCAGTAGTCTGCTAGGCCATGATGGCCATGTGTCTTAGCCTCTCTTCTCTGGGCAGGCCCTCCTGGGGCCAAGGCTCAGCTTCCAGTCACTTCTGCTTCAGGAGGCGCCTTCTCTGGTTTTGGAAACAAATCTGGATCCGAGGCTCCTCCAGGCCCGTTTGCTTCGCTGACTTCTCTCGGGTGCTCATACCCGGGTAGGGATTTGACTCAGGTTGAAAACCACCCTCCTCCTGCATGGTTCAGCTGGGAGAGACGTTCTCGATGAACTTGGGGAATCCATAGAGGAAGACTGCACTGAAGGACACTGAGACTGAGATCTGTGGCCTCCTCCTTCTGCGTCCATCCTGCCAGGGGAACCTGTGCAGAAGTAGCCAGCAGGCGCCAGGCTCCGCTGAAATATCTTTCCAGGACCCCGCCCCTCATGAAATATTCATGAGCACTGAGTGGGGGCCTGGGGTGGAGCACTGCCCCAAGTGGCCTCCCATGGGACTGGAGTCCCAGGGGTGGGGCTCAGAACAAGGGAGGTCTCTAGGATGCTGACCTTTGCCAGGGCGTTGAACAATCCCTAACTGGAAACAAGACCAAAACCGTCCTTCACTATTTGGCATTCAGAGGCACAAATGAATTTCGGGAAAATGCCGTCTTGCATAACCCTGGGCAGTTATTGTTATTGTGTACTATTGACCCTTCATAAATAATAGCCTCGAGTTTCCAGGTACCTGTGAGTGTAGCCACGTTTGATACTACTTGCCAGTGAGAGTACCACTTGCATAGAACAACTCAAAACGCTGATTTTCATTCCGTTTTATTTGGGAACCAGCATACTGTTCTCCCAAAATGAGAGTTTCTGAGGATTTCTCTCTTGCACAATTTTCAGCTCTAGCGTTGTGGAAGTGGTTGTCTGGACAGACTTTCTTGGAAGTTGGCCTGGACCATGGGAGGAATGGAAACCGGGGTCAGGCTTCTAAGAGGAGGATGGGTCATTACTTGCTGAGCCTGTCCCAGGCCTGACAGCTCAGACTGCCAGGCCTTGCACCTGCCAGGCCAGGGTGGCCCTGACTGTGTCCTTTTTTCAGAGGCCACAGAGGGCTGTGTCACTGAAAGAGGGGCCCCACAGGAGCCTTGTCTCTGGTTACCAACAGGGGACTCCCAGTATCAATGGAGGCTTAGCACTGTTGTCCCCTGTGAGCCTGGCCTGGGCGGACTGGAGCGCTGGGACCCTCAGTTCCTGGTGCTCTGGATGTGAGTGAGACTCTTAGGTTCTGGAACCAGATGTGAATTCTAGACTCTGGGAGTCCTGTCTCTCTGGACCGTGCCTCCCTGGTGGCGATTCCAGGAAAGCGGTTGTTCTCGAAGGCTCCAGTGAGGACAGCAGCGATGGCTGCGCATTTTTGATGCTCTTCTCTGAGAAGTTCCTCCTAGGACCAAGGCTCAGCTTCCAGTTACTTCTGCTTCCAGAGCCACCTTCTCTGGTTTTGGAACCAAATCTGGATCTGAGGCTCTGTGGACTACTTTCTCTATTTTTAGTAGAGACGGGGGTCTTGCTCTTGCTTAAGCTTAGTTTAAACTCCTGAGCTCAGGCAATCCAGTCTTTAGCCTCCCAGAATTCTGGGTTTACTGGCATTTTCTTTGTTCACTGCTCCACTGGTGAATACTTAGCTTGATTTCATATTTTGCCTGTTATGAATAGTGCTACAATAAACCTGGGTATGAGAAATCTCTTTAATATACGAATTTCTTTTCTTGTGGATATATGCCCAGAAGAGGGATTACAGGATCACATGGTAATTTATGTGTAGTTTTTTGACAAACCGTCATACAGTTTTCCATAATGGCTGTACTAATTTCCTTTTTCACTGACAGTGTGAGTTCTCTATTCTCCATATCCTTGATATCATTTGTTAACTTTTTGTTTTTTTGTTTTTTTTTTTTTGACAAGAGCCATTCTACCTTGGGTGAGATGATATCTCAATATAATTTGAAATGCATTTTCCTGATTGTTAGTGACATTGAGCATTTTTCATATACCTGTTTGCCATTTGTATGGCCTCATTTGAGAAAGTCTAGTTAGCTCATCTGCTCATATTCTCTGTATTGGTTTTTGACCCTGGGGTGTGGCTGTGTTGCCCCTGCTACTCTTGAACTCCTGAACACAAGTGATCCTCCTGCCTCTGCCTCCCCACTAAGTGGGACTACAGGCTTATACCACTTCACTTGGCTGTTTTCCTTAAGTCATTTTACAGTTTCAGGTGTTACATCTGTGTCTTTAATTCACTTCAACTTGACTGTCATACATGGAGAGAGATTGGGAGCTGACCCATTTCTTGAAGAAACTGTCCTTAGTGAAATTCTGTGTGACTGCCAAAAATCAGTTGTCTGTAAATAGGTGGACTTATTTTGGGGTTCTCTGTTATGTTCCACTGGTCTATGTGTATGTTCTTAAGCCAGTACTATGCTGTTTTGGGCACTGCACCTCTGTAGTGTAATTTAGAGTCAGAACAATGCCTCCAGCTTTATTCTTTCCTTTCAGGATGCTTTGGCTATGTCAAGTCTTGTGAGGTTTTAGATATTTTTTTTGTATTTCTGTGAAGAATGTGGTACTTTTGATAGGGATTGCATTGACTGAATAGATTGCTTATGGTAATTTTCACATATTAATTTTTCTAATTCATTAACATGGGATATCTTCCCATTTTTTCATGTGTTCTCTTCAATTCTTTTCATCAGTATTTTATAGTTTTCCTAGTAGAAATCTTTCCCCTCTTTGGTTAATGTATTCCTAGGATTTTAACTTATTTTTTGTAACTATTATCAATGCAATTACCTTCTTGATTTCTTTTTCTTGATAGCTAATTTTAGTTTTGTGGAGATGATACTAATTTTTGTATGTTAGTTTTGTATTCCTCAACTTTACTGACTTTGTTGATTGGTTCTAGGAGTAATTTGGTGGAGCTTTCAGGGATTTTCTCTGTCTGGGACAATATTGCTTACAAAGAGAGACAATTTGACTTTCTTTTCAACAGTTGTTATATTCTGTATTTCCGGTGGCTGCTTTCTCAGTATATTATTAACAACTAGGGTTGTCATACTGATCCTTTGATATGATTACACATTGTGAAATAATCACCACAATCAATCTAATTATCAAATCCTTCACCTCATACAATTACCACTTTATTTTTTATTCTTTTCTTTACTTTTTCTTTTTATATATTCTGTTTGGTGTCTAACCACCTCCCATGTTAGCAAATGTCCAGTGTGTAATATAGTATAGATGCTTATTGCAATGTGGTTAAATCCAGATAAACTCATTTAAGTTACGTGTAGTCATTCAAAACGCATTTAATAGTAGATAACCTAGCAGACATCATAGTTTCTGCTACGGCACCTGAAATGTACTCAGAACACTCACATTAACCCTCAGATGTGCAAAAGCATCTGACAGGAAGACTAGTTTTTAAGAAAGTATTGAAAATTTTATGTAAGTTTTTGAATACTCTATGGAAAATGAGAAAGAGAATGGTTGTGTGGATACCTATCATTAAGGCACACAGTCAAAAGTGCCATCACAATGGGAAAAGTGAATCCTACATTGAGACATCTTCTTTGGGGACATCTGTATTAACTGTGGTTACCATACTCTCCTTTGTTCCCAGAAGGTATTAATTCTTCATCCTCTCCAACGTTTGGCCAATGGCTCCCTATTTCCTCCACTCCACTCTGCAGGGCAAGAGAACCTGGGAAAAGAAAGAACAGTCTTCTTTCTACTTGACTAGTTTCTCTTCTTTGGTCCTTAGGAGTGTGGGCTGCTCACAGACTTCCTCTCCTGCATAGATCATGAAATCTTTTGCATAAACTCCCCATCCAGACCACGCATCTCTCATGTCCCAGACCACTTAGGTCCCTTCCTTCCACAAATCAATTAAGGTTTTCACTGCTTTGCCTACCATATCCTCCTTCAGCACCAGCTTCTGATCCTCTCATTCCTAGAATGTGCCCCACTCTCAGAATACCAAGATCAAACATGCCACACTTGGAATGCACCTCCCACTTTTCCTTCTAGCTGACTTGCTTTCCTGAACAATTTTCCCAGGTTCTCTCAATGCACAGCAACTTCAAGCCCATGAAGCCCTGTATGCCCTAAGACAGCTGGCTCCTTCAGACTGCACAAGTCTCAGTAAGTGAGAACGTTGCAAATCCACCCCTCAGTGAAAGGGTGGGTGGGAAAATGTCTGCCCACCAGTAAGGAGGAAAAGACAGTGAAGAACATGAACTTTCTTTGCATGAACAGAAAAGACCCTGGAGGACATCATGCTAAGTGAAATGATCCAGGAGAGAAGACACAAACCATGTGGACCTCATTCATGTGGAGAATCCACAAAATCTCAGCTCACAGAGGTAGAGTAGAAGGTAGTCATGGGTGGGAGGACGTGGGAGATTGGAGAAATTGCACACTAGTCCAGTTCAACAGGAGGAAAGAGTCCAAGAAATCTATGCTGTAGCCTGGTGAATGTAGTTAACAGCCATGGATTGAACTTCTAAGACAGTAGGTTTTAAGTGGCCTAATCGTATACAAATGTATGTGAGTTGGTACATGTGGTAATCAGCTTGAATTGAGCATTCCACAATATACACATATAACCAGACATTGTGTTGTACTGCAAACATCTGTATGATTTTTATTTGACAATTAAGCAATAAATAATAATATTCCTTATGGTATTTTTAAAGAAGAAAAAGGAAAATTCAAAATAAAATTGAAAATATCAATAATAAAACAGCAAAGAATATTTGAATTTTTCTCTAAGAATGTGTAACCTTCCCTGCTTTGAGGATGGGCTTCCTGTTCATCTCTGCACTCAGATGTCTAATGATGTCTCACACTCCACACACCCAAAATCACCTGTCCCCATCTCCTGAAGGGTGGCTCCACACACCCCGCACCCCCATGTTTAATCCAGAAGCCTTTTCCAGTTATCTCTAATTTCTTATATCCTCTCAGATGCCACTTTCTCCCTCTAAGAACTAATAGTATATTATTATTATTATTACTTATTTTGCAAATGGTCAACATATCTAGCACCTCAATTAAATAATTTATTTTATTGAGGTGAAATTCACCCAACACAACATTAGACATTTAATCTGCACAAATCAGTGGCATTTTGTGCATCACACTATAGAGGAAACCCCTTGTTTTCCATTCTCTTTCTCTCTTTCTTTTTTTAAAGGCATTCCCATGTTTCATGTAGATTTTTCACAGATTACATTGGTTGTCCCCCACTTGTAAATTAAGCAGAACATTAAGGGGATATGCTCATTGATGTATGATTCACAATAAAGCTGATGAAAGGGTGCATTCTAATTAGCAGGGTCTCTGTCATCTGAAATCGTGTCCATTCTCTCTTCCCCTCTGCCTCTCTCTCTCTGTTAGAGAGTATGGAAGGGTGTGTGGGAAAGTGTGAGAGCACATGGAGTGAGAATAAGATGGAGTCAGGCAGGCTAGGGTAGATATGACACAGCTGGTCTAGTCTGTTGAGGTCCTGCCTGACCTTCACTCCCTGTCTCCAATTCTTACTGTTTTGTAAATTAACTCCCACCCTAAAGATGCCTGTCTTAAAGTTTAGGTAGATTAATTTAGGAGATTAACTTTTATTTTTTTATTTTTATTTTTTATTGTTAAATCATAGCTGTGTACATTAGTGTACATTAGAATTAAGTACATTAGAATTAAGGAGTACAATGTGCTGGTTTCATATACAATCTGAAATATTCTCATCAAACTGTTTAACGTGCCTTCATGGCATTTTCTTAGTTATTGTATGTAGACATTTGTATTCTGCATTTAGTAAGTTTCGCTTGTACCCATTCTAAGATGAACCGTAGGTATGGGCCCACCCATTACCCTCCCTCCACCCAAACCTCCCCCCTCCCTTCCCCACCTTGGCCCTTTCCCCATATTCTTGTGCTATAGTTGGGTTATAGCCTTCATGTGAAAGCCATAAATTAGTTTTATAGTAGGGCTGAGTACATTGGATACTTTTTCTTGCATTCCTTAGATACTTTGCTAAGAAGAATATGTTCCAGCTCCATCCATGTAAACATGAAAGAGGTAAAGTCTCCATCTTTCTTTAAGGCTGCATAATATTCCATGGTATACCTGTACCATAATTTGCTAGTTTTCTGTTGATTTTGCCTCATGATCATTTTTCACAGTTGCCTCTGGCCGTCCTCAGAGTTGGGGAGGTGTCTCTCCAAGATTAGACCCCAGCGGGATCACTCTATTGTTGCTGGATCTTTGTAGGGAGTGACACTATGTAGCTCCTCTGGGGCTGCCCCAGCCAGGGAGTTCTGGTTGTGGGAGCAGCTCCTGAGTATGGCACATCTGGATCCAGCAACAGGGTGGGGGGATGGTGCACACGGTTCTGGGAGTGCCTGGCCCAGTTACTTTGGCACAGAGACCCCAAGGCTCCAGCAGTCTCTGGCCTGGAGAAGGGCTCCATGCAGAGGCTGGGAGGGCTTCGGGGGGGGAGCACGCGGCTACCAGAGTCCCTGGGCAGAGGAGCCAGCCAGTGTGGAGGCCGGGAGGGTACAGGAGGGAGGACGCGGGGTTGTGTGGCTCCCGGAGTTCCTGGTCAGAGCATGCGGAGGCCCGGCGGGCGCAGTTCGTGGCGCAGCTCTTACCTAGGTCGGGGGCGGGCGACGATGGCGAGTCACTGAGCAGCTCTTCCGGAGGTCCAGGTGGGCGGCGCAGCTCTTCCGGAGGTCCGGACCGGAGGCAATCGCGGTTCGCGGCGCAGCTCTTAGGAGATTAACTTTTAAATTAAAACGTTGTAATAAGTCACTGAGATATGCTGATTATAATTTGAAATACAAGTTGACATGGTCTTTGCTTTCTACTTTTATGCACGAAACTGTAATTTTGGAAATGGAAGAAAAGCAAAGTGTTGCACAGGCTACTCCCAGAATCCTGGTCTTCAGACAAAGTTTGGTGGACCCATCCCCATCTGTGCACATTTGCAGACAATGACAGATGGCGGGATCGTCTTTGTCTGGCAAGAGGTGTGTAGGTGGGTGTAGGTCTCCCACCCTCCTTAGAAGCCTGACCCTCTTTAGTTCACATGTTTCATGCCACCTTTCATTAAACTGGATCCAGATGACATCTTTGGAAATGCTGTAGCTAAAAAATTTCAAGGTGACATAATTGGAAACTCTCAATTTTGCAGAAAACAATGTTGGATCAAATGTCCCTTTATAGGCTCAGCACCTGTGGCTCAAGTGGCTAAGGCACCAGTCACATATACCTGAGCTGGCAGGGTCCAATCCAGCCCAGGCCTGTCAAACAACAATGATGGCTGCAACCAAAAAATAGCTAGGTGTGTAGCAGGCACCTATAGTTCCAGCTATGTGGGAGATAGAGACAGGAGAATCGCTTGCACCCAGGAGTTGGAGGTTGCTGAGAGCTATGATGCCAAGGCACTCCACCAGGGGTGACAGCTTGAGGCTCTGTCTCAAAAAAAAAAAAAAAAAAAAAAAGTCTGTTTATAAATAAAATACAAATAAAATCAATGTTTTCTATTTTATTTATTTTTTCAAAAAACCAACTCCTTGTTTCATTAATTTTCTGAGTGATTCTTTTGTTTTCAATTTCATTGATATCTGATTTGATTTTGGATATTTCTTTTCTTCTACTGAGTTTAGGCTTAGATTGTTCTTTTTCTAATTCCATAAGATGGCTTGTAAGTTTGTGGATGCACTCTTTTTCTGTTTTTCAAATGTAGGCATCTGAAGCGATAAATTTTCCTCTCAAAACTGCTTTTTTAGTATCCCACAGATTTTGGTAGCTTATGTCATCATTGTTGTTATGCCCAAGGAAGTTAACAATTTCCTGTTTCATCCTGCACCCAACTTTCATTCAACAGAAGGATGTTTAATTTCCATGCCTTTGTGTGGGGTGGAACATTTTTGTTAGTGTTATGCTAATTTTCAATTGAAGTCAGGACATTTTTGGTATTATGCTATGAGACTCTGTATCTTACAGCTGTTTAACTGGCTTCTTTTGACTCTGTTGTGCCAGGGAACAGAGTTCCTTCTTACCTCTTCCAGTCAGGGGTAAAAGTCTTGTCTTGGCCTCAGCCATTCTTAACACCAAAGGAGGAGAAGCCTCACTGCCCAGCAGTCTCATCCCTCATTACCCTCACTGCACCTGAATGGACACCTGGACATTGCTCTAAGACTACAGTCTTTAGCTAGAGGGAACACACCTTACTATGGGCTCATATTTTTAGCTTTTCTTGGAGCGTCTTTTTTTTGCTTTTCTAGAAGCTTTTTCTTTCTTTCTTTTTTTTTTTTTTTTGGTCTGTGTTTGATAATATGCTAACTTCTCCAGGACTCAGTCTGAGATATATGAGTCAAAAGGAAAACCAAGGGAACTAACTACAGTGTCATTCTTTAGGAACCAAGGTCCTTAGTGATTATTCCACATTTTATATTCCTCTCAGAGACTTATTATATTTCTTTTATACATAATGGCCAGTATTTTCTGGTATACTTAGAGAAGAAATAGGAAAAAGTACATCTACTTCATTATCTGAGAAATAAAAGTCCCCCTTACATTTTTAAATAGCCTATAAACATACTTTTTTTAATTTTTTGGATAAAATAATTTTTTAATTAAAAGTAACTCCTTGTGAAATATGCAACAAATTTAACATTCTAATTAAAACATGAAATTAAGACTGTATGAATATTACTGACAAGCAGATACATCTTAAACTGACTTTTAAAGAAAATACATTTGCCATGTAAGATTGATATCAAGGTTTATTCTCTCAAGAGAAATTTGGGGGAAAAATAATAACATACTGGCATTTAGTTTCCTTTCTAATATTCTAGCATTGAAATATTATAAAGAATAAAGAAAAAACTCTATGACTTTAAATGTTGCTTTTAAGAAATATTGAAATTGTTACATGAGTGATGTGAATGTATGGATAGAATGAATTATTCATCTATTTTTCTACAATTATATTTTTCATATGCAACACCATTTCATTGAATTTGTAGATCATTTTAAAGCTTATAATTTTAACATTTCATTAGCAACTCTAGTTGCTTCTGTGGAGTGGTTTCTCCAAATTAAAATTTTAATGATTCAAGAAAGGTTGCATAATTTGGCATTTCTGCTAGTAATATTGAAAGATGATATAGAAATCTTAATGATAGCAACATAACAGTCAACTGTGGGAATGAAAGTAAATATAAGTTTTATAGTTCCAGCATGCAAAGAATTACATTGTTAAGGCTGAAAATAATCAAAATATAAGAACTTAAATCTATTACTTTATGCATCTAGATAATTAAAACATGATGACTTACACAGATAAGGCATATATGACTTACATCTGAAACTATGATTTACAATAATATTTTAAACATGAGAAAAATATTTGTTAAGATAGAAAGGTGACAATAGGAATTATATTATTTAATAGATATTTAAATATTTAGTCTTATACTATAGGCCTCCATATTTTTACTTTTGCTCCATATCTCAGTGTTTAGGATGGGTCCTGGTCCTGGGCACTTACTTGTGGCTTGCATGGATTTTCATCACTGGCAAATAATGCCAGCTTTTTGGATGTAGTATGTATTCTGGGCACCTGGGTTGTATGTGGAGGATGTATATTCTCAGTCTCTTTCATGTGCTAGCCAAAGCTGTACAACAGAGCTTTTCTGCATTATGTTGCTTAAATTCATACATTCCATTGAGAAATTAAATTCCAACCTAAACTATTTATTAAGAGTGGAGCCTTGCTGCCTCATTCCCCACAATCCTCTACCCAGCTCCACTGCATGGTAACAGATTCCTAGTTAAAAAGTACAGTCCACTAAATTCCTGAGAATTGTCTACTGTCTAGGCATTTAGATCAGAGCTTAGGAGCCTGCCCTGTGTGAACAGAATTCCTTGTCCTAAAGGTTTATCTCTGAGTTGGGAATACTGTAGTTTGAAATCAAGTGGGAACCACACAAATTCTCTGCAGTACTCGCCAAAGCCCATATGAAGCCTCTTTAAATCAAGTACAAATTTCTTTCTCCCCACTTTTCACTGCTTCCCTGTGGAAAAGCACGTCTGCCAACAAGTTAAACCAATAATCCATCCTTGAATCAACACTCACAATCTACTAGTGTCATCACCATTGATATATTGTATTTCTGAATAGAACAGAAGAAAGATGAGAAATAATCAGGAAATATAGCTTCATCAGAACCAGCAAGCCATTTTATGAAGAACATCAAAAGACAAACAAGTCAGGCAGGGTTTACTGTGAAAGAAACTAATAGTAGGTATTTGATCAGGGCTTGGCAAAGAAATTGGCATTTTGGGAAGATAAAACTAGCACTTCCTGATGTGCCTAATTACGTCTGGGTAGGAACTTGGGACCAGGAGCAATACAAGCTCAGAATTAATTTCACATTGGAATTGCATCTTTCTTCTGAAATGATCACCAGATAGTTTACAAACCTGAAATTTCCCAAGGGGAAGTAATTCTTAGAAAATCTTTTCTCCACATGTCAGCAGCAAGAACTGTAGAACCAAAAATACCCTTATCCTTCCAATCCAGAGGATATATGTATGTAGGTACATATCTCATACATAGCAATCAAGAAATCCAATTTGTTCCCACTTACTGAGTTACAAAATTTGTTTATAGTGCATGTAAGTTATCTACTCAATGAATTATGCATTTGACACCTTCCAGGAACTGTCATACGTCTGCTTGCTTGTTTAATATTTTCTATGCATTGATCTGAATATGTGTGTTCAGAGCTCCAATGGACCAAGTTAACGTTGACCTAGGTCATTTCTTTGCCAAAGGAGCCCAGTTCATAAGTTAATCAGTAGTTGACTGAGCCCACTGGTCTCTCCACTCCTCAGATTTCAGTGCTATACTAAGATTATTTCTTTCAGTGTCCTTAGTCTCTCCATCCCAGACATTCATTTCTCTTTTAATTTTTTACTCTTATGGGATTTATTATATGATAATTCCTCCTCTCTCACATTCGGAACCCACATCTTCACTCTCCCCACTTTGGACATCTTCATTTCTGTTAGGAACTATATTAGAACTGGAGATACCAAAATTTATTATAATTTCAGATTTAAAAATGTATACATATTAATGTGTATTGTATTTTAAAACTATTTTAGGAATTTTTAGAAATATGTATGGATTTAGGGTGGGAGCACAGAGAAAAGTGGTAAGAGAAGGCTAGTGCTTGTACTTTCTGGGTAACCAACATGGGTCAGCTTCCTGCTAGCAACTTTACTTACATTATTTAATCCTTACATCAAATTAGAAAAATAGGTGAGAAAAGTGAGGATCAAAATTATTATCTGTTCCTCAACCCACAAGTCATGCTGTAAGTAAAACTGTTATGAGAATGGCTAACAGAATTAAATCAAAACAAGTTACCAGCACCCTGATAATATGTGTAGGTAATATGGATAATATTGGTTAAACATTATTTTACTTACTTGGGCTTTATTTTTCTCAGTTATAAAACTGAGAATGGCTCAGTGTATGTGTCTAGCACAGTGGTTCACAGTGCCAGCCACATACACTGAGGCTGGCGGGTTCAAACCCAACCCAGGGCTGCTAAAACAATGGCAACTGCAACAAAAAATAGCCGGGCATTGTGGCAGGCACTACATAGTCCCAGCTGCTTGGGAGGCTGAGGCAAGAGAATTGCTTAAGTGTTTGAGGTTGCTGACGTTACAGCACTCTACAGAGGGCAATATAGGGAGACTCTGTTTCAAAAACAAAACACCACCACCACCACAACAACAACAACAACAACAAAAACCCAAGAATGGCATTATTTCCTTCTCGACAATTTTGTAAGTATAATGAAATGCTCATTTTGGTCAGTTTCCAAAAAGGATGAATAGAATATAGTAAGTAGCAAATATTCTCATATCCAACAAGTATGGGCTAGGCCCACACAGAATTTGGGCAGGAGAAAAAAATTTTTTTAATCCTTAGATCTATATTTGTCTGATATCTCATAGTAATAGAATTCTTAAAGTTCAAGGGTCTTGGAGCAAAAACGTTTTAGAAAAAATTTTCATTACTATGGCATAAAAACCCTTCTTACTGAGAATAAGAATGGGTGCTGCTCTCTCACATCTGGCAGAGGTGAAAGGCTTGGGTGGGACCACACTTGACCTTGAACTGTGAGCCCTGGAGGCCTATGACTACCGGAGAATGAGTGTGACAGCCTGTTCTTGGCTTCCTGCACTCATGGAAGCACAGGAAGAGAAGGCTGCCCTGGGAACTGACCCCATTCCCAGAGTTAATTGAAGAACAGATGGAAGAGATAAGAGCCAAACACAAAAAGGAACTCGCAGAAAGCCAAGCTAAGGATGTTGCCCAGAAGAAAATGGCTGAAGTGAACCAAATGTGGCGCTGAGAAGTCCAAGTCTTGATTTAAAATCTATGTGCGATTTTTCTTTTTCTTTTTTCTTTCTTTCTTTCTTTTTTTTTTTCAGTTTTTTGGCTGGGTCTGGGTTTGAACCCACCACCTTTAGTATATGCGACCGGCACCCTACTCCTTTGAGCCTGTGGGGGCTGCCAATATGTGCAGTTTTTCAAGCCTGACCACAGGCAATTACTAAGGCTTTACCTGCACACCTCAGGGGAAGCTGCCCTCCCTACACCAGAAGTGGCACACAGCCAACTACCAATGTGTGGCAGTCTCTGAAGGCCCCTAGTGGCTGTGTTGTTTTTCAGAGCCCCGGTGCCTTCATTCCTGATTCTCTTTCTGGGGTGCCCTTGATGAGGCATTCTTATGCACAAAGGGAGGGGAAACCTTGAAGACAGTCTTACCCACCCTGACTCACTATTCAGTACTTTTCCACTCCTAGTCCTCTCTCTCCCCCTCCAGCCCCAGATCTAGCAACAGGGAGTTGTATCTTTGCCTGGAATTGTATACCCTAGCCAATAAAAGAGAATGATGGAGGTCAATCAAAACAACAAATATAATTTAATAAAGGCTTTTCAAAGTACAACTGTGAAATTCTCAGTCCACGTAATTGTACATTATAGTGGAGTTGTCTATATTTCTTCCTCTTACTGGTTCATAGAAAGTTTAGTTAAAAAGTAATGTGAATAATAATAATATGTAGTTTAAAAATATAAAATAGTAATATGAATTTACTGTTTTATAAGTAAACTATTCAAAATCAGAAATTCCATATGATTCAAACTAACATTAGTCCTTGATAATCAATGAAAAGATAAATGTATTGTTCCATAAGAGAACAGAGAAGGAGAAGTTAACTGGTCATTCACTGGAGCAGTATAAACAAACTATGTTTTGAGGGAATAACAGAGTAGAGTTTTAAAAGCTGTGTAAAGAATTAGAAGTTGGCTAGGGATGAACCGAAGAGGGGCAGTCCAGGCAGAGGCACAGTAAACACTGATCTATGAGTGAGCTAAGCAGGAGGCAGGGATTATAACTCAGTGGCAATAGTCTGTAGAGGGAGAAGGGGAGATGAGATGATCTTGAGCTAAAGACTTTATCCTGAAGCTCATTGATCAAGGAGGAGGACAATAGAGAAATTCATTTAAGGGATATATTATATTTGCTTCTGAAAACAGAGACAAGGAGACTAATGAAATTGGAAACAAGAATACCAATGAAAAGGTCACTGCAATAATTCAAGATTTTTAATCCTACTTTTACATAAGACATGAAGCATAAGCCTTCTTGTATTTCTGTGATCTAGTTACGTAATTTGCTACTCAAAAGTTCTTGTCACTAGACTATGATTTTTTTTAGTCAATGTATTTGTTTCCTCTATATGCCCAACTCTACACGCACATGCACACACACACACACACACACACACATATTTATTCTAAGCTATTTCATATTAAGTGTCCATCCATTTCTTTATCAAAAGTATCTAATATCAGGTTTGCACATAGTAGATGTTCTACAGTTGTAGACTTGTGCAAGTTAGAATAGCGAAATAGAAAAACGCTGAAAAAGAATAGAACCTAATGAAAGCCAAAGAAGAGAATTGAAACAAACCTTTTCTTTCTCGTGGTTGAATCCGAAGGTCAGTTTTAGCGACACTTTCTGTTTCAGGTCTTCCCCTGTTGGTGGATAAGGCTGAGATTCATAACATACAGTTTCTCCATCATCCCAACATCATGCTGCCTGCAAATCTTGCAGCAGGGCTTCTTTGCATTTTACCTTACTAGGAGGAAACTTGCAGTGATATATACTAATGCAAGCAATGAAGCCTAATCATACGTGCCTTCATATTAATTTGAAATTTTTAAAAAAAAGAATATTAGAATTTTGTGAGGGAAGCAGGTATATAAGCCAATAGTGTGGCACTGGTACAACTTAAACCTGGGCTCCTTCTAAAGTAAGATGCAGGCATGTCTGCAGAACGTCAGGGTCGTACTATCAGTGTGTTACTCTTTTGAGAAAAACTCATTGCTGAAGTTTGAATTGAAAACCATGGATCAACCTCTGATGAAAAGGGCAATTTGATACGTAGGTTGTGTTTGTCAGGGTGTAAGTGATCCCAGAGAGACATGGGAAAGTCCAACAGCAAGAGGATTTAATCTATAAACTAACAAAAAACATGTGCTGATCATGTCATATGTGCCAGGCCCTCTGCTACCTAATGGGGAGGTTTTGAGGAGAAAAACTGACAAAAGTCTCTTCTAATGATTGTAAACAGGAAACCCTAAGATCAACAGGAAATCTCTGGCATGTTTCAAACAGGTCCTCAAGAAATAAGTGAAAAAAATATTTTTCAGTAAATTTTGTATAAGCCTGAGAGCACAAGATATCAACTGCCGTTCTGATTACAATGGTGACAATTGTAATCATAGTGTGACAGACATTAGAGCTGGGCCATGGTGGCAGTCTCGACACCACCTACACGGCCCTCCAAATTGTACTCTCAGCACTTGCGTATACAATATCCTTGACCTTTGGCATTATAATCTTTATTTTTATGATATTTGGGATGAAATAACAAATTCTCAGCAGCAGAGGTGACATAAATTCATCTGAGCAGGAGCTCAGGGTAACTTTGGGGGCATTGGGTACACGGCTTCCTTTTTTTTAAAATGATACAATTATTTTTTTAAAAAAAAATCTCTTCACAGGTGCCAAAGAGAAAACAACAGTTTCTCTTAAGGTTAAGTGGAGGGCTGATTCTTAATGTACACAGAGGACATCCCTCATTATTTCCCAGCACTGAGAATTCTCTTAGGACAAAATTAACCCCATCTGGTTCTGATAAAGTGGACGGAGAGAGTGAGTATGACTAGAGAATTTCTTCTTCAGTGGTAAGGGAACCAACAACTCATACCATTGTTTATGTTTTCTTTTGTCAATTTTTTTTTTTTCTTTGCAGTACCAAATTGGAATTTACCATTATGGAGAAAGGGCAGGGAAAGCATTTAAGTTAGTCTACTTCTAAGATTGGAAATGCTGCTGGTAGCTAGGAGGGAAATTCTGAAATCTCCTGATGTAGTGGGAGGAAAGGAATTAGGTAACTTGGTTGCAGAAGGTGCCTTAAGTATGACAGTCTTGGCCTTCTAAATGGCAAAATCCAGCTCCTGAGACATAGTTGTAGCCAGATGTTTATAAGACCACAGTAAAGAAATAGGACATGCATCCACCCCTGTATACACATCCATCACACAAACACTTATCCCAAGGTCAAATGACTTGACAAGTTAGCCTGCAGATAACGTAGCAACTAAGGCTTTCATAGCTGGAAAAAGGAATGCTCAAAAAGAAATTCTGTCCCAGGCATCCCTGGAATAACAGTAACATTAAATAAAAGCTCAGTCGCTTCAGTGAGTTCACAATTTCAATCAGCAAAAGATTCAAGTTTTCTTTTCCAAAGACAGATAACAATCAAGTGTCAAATATTACACCTGATTAATCTAAAAACAGGCAATATAGCATCATCAAAATAAACCTCAGCCCTAGAATTAGAGATCCAAGTACCAAATTCTTGCTTATTACAAAGTTACTAGGATAGACATTAAATGATTTCTAATGGGCACCAGTCGGGGCCCAGGAACATTGTCCTCCTAAAGGCACGGGGAGAGTAAATACGTTCTTGACTTCAGCATTGTCTATTGCTCATTGCTCGTTATAAATTTGCAAACTAAACCTACTATTCAGTGTGATTCAGTTGCTATGGTTAGATCCACCCCAGCCTTCAATCTGTATGTTTCATTCACAAGGAAATAGCATGATTGTATTTTTCAGTTCTAAACTACTATGGATTTTTCTATTGCCAGGTAAAAATTTGTTTAATGCCATGGCCCTCAGTCATTTTCCACTAAAATACAGAGCACACATTCTTCCATCAAGTTGCAATAGATGAATCATACTCTGGCACTTCCTTTAAAATTGAGCTTAGAATATGATCTTTTATTAACCATTATTAAAATTTAATATAGCAGTTTTAAAATTACTTAATGAAAGTTGGAGAATGGGTTAATTACTTTTGAGAATTTCTTCTCCAAATTAGCTTGACTTGTGAGAAATCAATCAAATATTTTGAAAGTTTGAACATGTGTCTAAAATGACCATAACAATATAAAAGTAACTAATGTATTTAATGACAGCCATCATACGTTTTCTTACCAATATTAGAAATACATAAAGACAATGAGACTTTAAGATCTTGGTTCTAGTAGTGATTCTGCTATTAACCAGCTATGAACATTTTAGCAACTTGTTTAGCCTGTGTGACTTTCTCCTGTAAAATAGAATTGTTGAATTAGAAAAAAGTCCTTGAAAGTAAACCACCACTATTTTTGATTCTATTAAACAGTGAGTCTTAAAGGGTCTCCAATATTCTTTCCACTCTGGTATTTTTTTAAAATTTGTCTAAATCAGCCCAATCAAATCAATTTGGGTTTATGTACTTTAGGACTAAGTGGTATTAATTATATATGCCTAATGCTATTAAGGTTAATTATTTTTGGGAACCTACTTTATAGATCTCTAACATGTAGCTCACCATTACTAGAGCCAATACAAATATAGGTTATGAAACACAATGATAACTCTGTGTGTATATCAATGAGATGGGCCAAAATGAGTTTAAAAAGTGACCTTAAATATAGGAAAATACAATAGAAGACTTTTTTTTATTTGAAAGCTTTATTAAATACATTTATTTGACAGGTTGTTGTATTCATAATTTTATGAACACATTCAAACTTATACTTCTTTTTTTTAGGTTACATTGTTTTTGTTTTTGTTTTTTTATTAATATTAAATCACAGCTGTGTACATTAATGCGATCATGGGGCACCATTCACTGGTTTTCTAAACAGTTTGACACATTTTCATCACACTGGTTAACATAGCCTTCCTGGCATTTTCTTAGTTATTGTGTTAAGACAATTATATTCTACATTTACTAAGTTTCACATGTACTCTTGTAAGATGCACCACAGGTATATTATGCAGCCTTAAAGAAAAATGGAGACTTTACCTCTTTCATGTTTACATGGATGGAGCTGGAACATATTCTTCTTAGTAAAGTATCTCAAGAATGGAGGGGAAAAGTATCTAATGTACTCAGCCCTACTATGAAACTAATTAATGGCTTTCACATGAAAGCTATGACCCAGTTATAACCTAAGAATATGGGAATGGGGGAGAGGGAGGGGGAAGGATGGGCAGAAGGAGGGTGATTGGTGGGATCACACCTATGGTGCATCTTACAAGGGTACATGTGAAACTTAGTAAATGTAGAATATAAATGTCTTAACACAATAACTAAGAAAATGCCAGGAAGGCTGTGTTAACCAGTGTGATGAAAATATGTCAAACCAGTATATGGTGCCCCATGATTGCATTAATGTACAGAGCTATGATTTAATAATAAATTTTT
>CAUYPK010091197.1:0-10263 GCA_963574355.1 Loris lydekkerianus
AAAAGTATCCAATGTACTCAGCCCTACTATGAAGCTAAATTATAGCTTTCACATGAAGGCTATAACCCAACTATAGCACAAGACTATGAGGAAAGGGCCAAGGAAGGGGAAGGGAGGGGGGAGGTTTTGGTGGAGGAAGGGCAATGGGTGGGGCCACATCTATGGTGCATCTTAGAATGGGTACAGGCGATTGCACTAATGTACACAGCTATGATTTAACAATAAAAAATAAAAAAATAAAAAAATTTTCTGCCTCCCAATACATAAGCCACTTCAGTCATGTGCTCTGTTACTTGCAGCCAAGAGCATCCGTGGGAATCCACCAATGACCTTATTCCTCTGCTTAAAAGCCTTCACTATTCTCCATCCAAGGATAAGTTTCCAACTCCACAGCTTAGCACCTAAGGGCCTTTGCCTCCCTCTCCTGACTCATCTCCCACACCCCGCCCAACACACACTTTCTCCTCTTGAGCCGTAAAGTCCTTTAAAGCAGCCAAGATTTCCTGCCTTTAGCAGTTCCTTGCCCTTCCCGCCACGTCCTTCCACCTCTTCCCTCCCTGCTTACTCCTACTCGTTTTTCAAGACATAGGCCATGTGATCTCCAGAAAGCTTTCCTTGACTCTCCCTGTGGTGGTTTTGAAAAATGGTCCTCAAATTAATTACTATTTCTCTGACTGAGAGTGATCACGTGTTTCCTGGGGCAGGAATCTGGACCCCTGCAACTTTCCATAACTGTGAGCACCGAAACAGCATGTAATTGATTATCACAAAGGATGCACAAGGTGATCTCTGTGAAGGGAATGTGAGGTGGGTCCGATGAGCTGAACGGAACTGAAGGCATCAAGCCCAGATCAGCCCAACCCACTCACCCAAATGAATGCTGCTCATCTTCGCAACCTTGGACTATGACACTCCTGCCTCTTATACCATGCATCTCACCATGTTGAACCCATTAGCAGCCCAAATGTCCACTAGTACATGAGTCTTCCCCTACACCTGGCATTCAGCCCTCTCTTCCTGGATAACTCCTATTCATCCTTCTGAACTCTCTTTGGCATCACCTCCCCCAGGAAGCCTACCCTGCCTCTCCATAGCTGGTACACAGAGCTTTCCCCTCACACAACACTTACCATACTACTACACTCTAATCATCTATTTCCACTTCTGTGAGTTTGTGAGCATCTTAACAACAGGGATCACGATTTATTCCTTTCTGAGCCTGCTGCTCCTAAAGTAATGTCAGGCCCACGTGTGAAAACAAGTTTCATGGCATGATTATGCCAAAGGCGTGGCTGAATGTGCTCTTGTCCTCCATTCAATAGACATTCGTTGAGACCTGACCCTGTGCTAAAGGTACACAGCTTCCTGTGCTGCGTCTGCTGCTGTCACCTGGAGGCTGGTGGCTAGGGAGCACTCTCCAGGTACATTCCAAATATTTAACTCATATTAGTTCATTTCATTCTCCCAACAAGTCAGTGAAACTGACACTATAATTATCTGCAGTTCTGATGGGGAAACTGAAGCACCAAACTAGCATGGACACTGAATGCCAGAGTCTGGGTTTGAACCCCTGTGGCCTAACTCCAGAGCCCACAGTATTAATATCTACACTGCCTGGCTTCCTCCTTCTGAACCCCCTAGACACCTGCTATGAACGCAGAGGCCGAGGCCCTGTTGGCAGAGGTTCTGTTCCTATAGGTCTGGGTGGAGCCTAGGAAACTATATTTGTCACAGGCCCCCCCATAGCATGGTCCCCACCACCTTCCCACTAAGAAGTGATGGTTGTGTCCCAGGAGCATCAGGGAGTGTGTCCAAGGCCCTGATGTGCCTGTCTTGCTGCATCACCAGCACACCTATACTTACTGTGCTCCTCCAAACTCTTGTTCCCTCCACAGGACTGTAGGCACCGACCTTCCTCTGCCCACCATGCATACTTAATGAGCACGGAGGGAGTGGAAAGTGGGCATATTCTCTTCAGGATGAGTAAGCAAATGCCCTGTGCCCTGGAGACATGCCCACACTACACCTTCCAGAGGCCCTGGAGCAGGCAGAGTCTCAAGCTTCTCAAATGTCTGTTTAGTCTTTGGTTCTACCAGAAAGAGCCAAAGGTTCCATCCAAAACCCTACACATTTTCAGAGGACCCTCACTAGGGATCAGTCCTCTAACTGAGAACCTTGGCCACTCTCTGAAGCTCCTCATCTAGGAATGGTTCACTCTGCATGAGACAGGAATGCAAGGCAGGGGTGCAGCTCGGGGCAGAACCAGGCAGCCACCTGCATTTCCCCCACTCGAAGTGCAAATGCCATCTAACCAGGCTGTGCGTGGTCAAATGAGCAAAGTGGCCTTCAAAGGAAAGTGATTTTGTTGTTGTCCAAGGAAGAGGGAGATCTGTCATATGGAGATTTGGCAGGCGGCTCAGACCACTCAGTCTTCAGAGCTTGCTACAGAGAGAACAGGCCCACAATTGGGGATTCCCCAGCAGTGTTGCAAATGGAAATTGATCTAAGTGAAGGCAACCCTCTTAAAGCCACATCAAAGGTAAGTTGTAGCATGATCCCCTGTGGTGACAGTCCTCAAGGGAAGCCTGAGAGTGTGGGATGGGCAATGGTGGGGTGGAAAAGCAGGCTAAGGATTTTCCCCTAACCAATATTACTTGTTTTGACTATTGCTATGCACAAAGTGCCCTAAAATGCAGAGGCTCAAAAGAAGAATCATTTGACTAGATCTTATCATTTTACCACTGAAGAACTTGGGTACAGATTGGCTGGTAACTCTGTTTCATGTGGCATCAGTGGAGATTCCCTCAGTGCTGTTGAGCTGATGGATGGACTGGCCCAAGGCAGCTTTGCTCGGAGAGCCCGACTCTGCTGGAACTAACAACCACTCCTGCATGGAGCCTCACCAGCATGGCAGCCTCAATTGCTGGACTTCAAAAGTGGTGGTTTGGATCAGACAGAGAATGTTCCAAGGAGCCCAGGTTCTTATGACCTTGAAGTTCCAAAATGTCACTCCTGCCGCATTCTATTGGTCAACCAAGTCACTGAGGCCAGCCCAAGGGAGTGGAATTGGATTTCACCTCTCAATGGAAGGAATTTCCAGCCATACTTAATCTCTCATGCTACAGAGGAGCTCAGAAATGCTTGCAAACTCACGGTGAAATATTTACTCCACACATGCCTATTGAGTTTCTGGTACATGCAGCCATTGTCCTAGGCACTGGAAAGACAGACCAATGAACAAGACAGAAACCTGGGCCCTGTCTTCATGGAGACCATATTCTGGAATAGTCTTATCAGTTATACAATGTCTGGCACACAGCTTGTGCTCAGTAAGTGTTGGCTACTAATATTATGATTGTTAAAAAATCATTAGATGAAAACTTTGCCATGAGCAGACAAATACAAGTATTTTGAGAAATGATAGAGTAAAAAAGGACACAATCAAAAGCATCTGATGTGTTTAGGGCAGCGACATTTAAGCCAAGGATGAAAAGTAATGAACCAGGGGAAGGGGGAAGTGAAGGCTTTTAGGCAGAGTGCAATGGTGAAGGGCAATGTGCGTCGAGTAAGGCTGGGCAGGTGGTACAGGGACAGATCACCTGAGGCCCCAACCTGGGTGTCTTACGTTAAGCCCCCAGGTCACCTTCTGCCCCTGCCCAGTGCTTCTGAGGGCCGACTGTATAAGCTGCATCTACGGGCTCCCTGGCCGCCTGGCTGCTGCCAGTGGAAGACACTAGCAGAAGTCTGGACAGGGTAGGGTGGAGGGAGAAAGAGGTTGGAAGTATTTGTTCCTCTGGCTTCCTTTCTACTGGGCTGGGGTGGAAGTGACTAGATTCCTCTGCCAAAGGATGTAGGCTGTGTCCTCGGTCAAGCAGCTCTCTCCTATGGCTGTGGCCTCACCAGGTTCTTCAATGGCTTTTTCTCCTGTGCCTTCAGGACTACGATTGTTAGAAGCTTCTCACTACCACTAGGTCCAGGATATCCACTATCCCTTCTTATATTCCCTACACCCTGCCCACATCTTTGTCCCTTCCTCTAATTGTGCTCAGTCACCCTTCTGAGAGAGCCACCTGTCTCCTACTGGGACCCTGAATGATAGAGTTATACCAGCTAGGATAGGAATTTGGAACTTTGTCCCAAGAGCAATACTAAGGAAATGATAACCTTCCATCCAGTGGTGTGCTGGTCAATTTTAACAACCAGAGCTCCAAAGGGGAAAGCTCTGATTTGGACAGTATTTGTTAAATGTTAGGGTGAAATACTTCCACCATGGATGATTTGCAGCTACCAATATAATGTCAACCAGCATGCAAAATTCCTAAAAATATAATACAGGCAGGTATAAGCCAGCTTCAGCACACCTCTGTGCAGACAGAAATTCACTCTAGTTTATTCTACCACATACCACATCCCTTTTCCCTAGTAGGACCTCAGCCTCCAGTTTCCCCTGGCCCTGTCTGTGCCTTTTGATTCTAAGGGGCCTGTCCCAAGGAGTCTTTGGAAGCCAGGAAAGCAGACATGGGGAGGACCCATATAGGTCAAATCAGATACCATGACATCATGCTTCAGCCCAAAGGTTCTCAGCAACATCCCATAAGAGTGTAGGGAATGCCCGTGTGAATGCTCTCTAGACATGACCCCAGCAGAGGAAGATTTTAACAGTAAGTGGACAGAGTGATCCACTTTGTGGATACCAGTCAGCTTCTTTCTCCAGACACTCCTGTCATCTCCCAACAGGCCCATGGACAAAGCAGCCACGGCAGTGGGAGTAGACATTACCTTAGGCTCAGCAACGCGGACTTCCACTCACCGAGGCTGACCTGGCTGCAGCCTCTGCTAAGCACCCAGTCTGCCAGCGGCAGAGACCAACACTTAGTCCCCGGTGGGGACAATTTCCCAGAGTGATCAGCTGGCTTCATTTAGCTGCAAGTTGATCACACCAAGGGCAGCACCTGGTTCTTACTAGAAAGAATACAGATTTGCTTTCCTTGGATGCATTGTTTCAGAAAAAAACTTCCCTCTGTGGACTAACAGAAAGCCTTACCCACTATATCATGTTATCTCATATAATGTTGCTTCTAATTAAGGAACCCACTTCACAGCACATAAAGTGCAGTGGGGGGCCTGTGTTCATGGCATTCATTGATCTTCCATTTTTCCATCATCCTGAGGCAGCAGCTTGCTAGAACGGTGGAATGTCCTCCTGAAGACTTGAGTATGGTGACAGGTAGGTAGCAATACCTTGCAGAACTGGGGACATGTCCTTCTCCTGTGCCTTATATATGGAAGCTATATATGCTGTGAATCAGCAACCAATACATGGTACTCTTTCTCCTGGAGCCAAGATTCATGGGTCCAGGAATTAGGGGCTAGAAATGGGTGTGGCACCACTCACTATTACCCTTGGTGATCCACTAGCAAAATTTTTGCTTCCTGTCCTATATCTTTAGGCTCTGCTGGTCTGTAGGTTTTGGTTCCAGGGGGAGGAATGCTCCCACTGAGAGATATAGCAGAGATTGCCTTGAACTAGAAGTTAAGATAGCCACCTTGTTACTTTGGGCTCCTCTTCCCTCTGACTCAACAGGCACATAAAGGGAGTCACTGTCCCAGTTAGGATGAGTGGTCCTGATTACCAGAGGAATAGAAAAGAAATAAGGCAAAATGTGCCTGAAATACAGGAAACTCCTAGGGCATCTCTTAGAGCTGCCATCTTTTAGTTCTGTGATGAAAATCAATGGAAAACTACTACAACCTATTCAGGAAGAACTGCAGATAGCTCAGGTTTCAGAAATGAAGCTTGGTTCACTCACCAGGCAAAGAACCGTGACCAGCTAAGATGCTTCCTGAGGGCAAGGGGAATATGGGCCATGGGAGGAGGTAGTTATAAATAAGGGCTGGACCATGTGACCAGCCTGTAACTGTAATGAGGACTGTAACTGGCAAGAGTGTTTCTTTCTTATTTTTTATATGTTTATATAGATACATATTCAGCTAATATTTTGAAGTTGTTCCCTCTTTATGCCCTGATCACCTAATGTGAGATGCATTAATAGTAATTAACTTTTACATCATAGTATTTAAGTTATAGAGTATTCAAAGAAAAGCATGAAGAGCACCCAAGGACTTGGCAACCTGTTCTGAGGAAAGAGTTGTGCATTGTCAGTTGTGTGTGTGATAATTGTATCATGTTAGTAAAGATATAAATACTCATAGATATCCTACTGGTTCTGTTTCTCTGCTGGAACTCTTACTGACACATGTCTCAATAAAACTGTACAAAAAACAAAAAACAACAACAACAACAACAAAAAAAAAAAAACCTTGATAGGGACATTGGTCATAAAAGGTTTGACAATTAAGTTTGCAAACTCATTCTAGTAAAAGTGCTTCACACCTTCATATCACCAAAAAGTGATACCTGAATATCACTACGGTCACCTTTGAAGTCCTCCCCTGGGAAGCCATGCACTGACACCAAGACCTAGTCCACTCTTTAAAGAAACTTTGGAACTCTTTTTCTGGAATGGCCATCTGAGCTGTCATTGTATTACCCTAAATATCTTTAATGTCATCAAAATGACTTCCTTTCAGTATTTGCTTTATCTTCAGGTAAGGAAAAAAGTCCTTGGGGGCCCGATCAGGTGAGTAGGGAGGGTGTTCCAATACAGTTATTTGTTTTTTGTTTTGTTTGGTTTTTTTATTATTAAATCATAGCTGTGTACATTAATGCGATCATGGGGCACCATACACTGGTTTTATACACAGTTTGACATGTTTTCATCACACTGGTTGACAAAGCCTTCCTGGCATTTTCTTAGTTATAGTGTTAAGACAATTATATTCTACATTTACTAAGTTTCACATGTATCCTTGTAAGATGCACCGCAGGTGTAATCCCACCAATCACCCTCCCTCCACCCTTCCTCCCTCCTCCCTCTCCCCCCCCCCTTACCTCTTTCATGTTTACGTGAAAAGGAGCTGGAGCACATTCTTCTTAGTAAAGTATCTCAAGAATGAAAGAAAAAGTATCCAATGTACTCAGCCCTGCTATGAAACTGATTTATGGCTTTCTTATGAAAGCTTTAACCCAGTTATCTGTTCACTGGCTAAAAACTCCCTTACAAACAGTGCCATGTGAGCTGATACATCATCATGATGCAGGAGCCATGAGTCGCTGGTAAAAAGTTCAGATCATTTTGTCTAGCTTTTTCAATACTTTCAAATAGTAAACTTGGTTAACTGTTCAGTTAGTACATATTTGATAACCGAGCCCAGAACATCATCTTGCCCTCCAAAAGGTGTCGGCAAACATTGGCTCTCCTTCACTGTTGTTCACTGGTGAGCTCCTCTAGGACCATTTTTGCACACACCTTTCCCATGCCAGTATGTTCAGTTAAGATTTTCCTATTTTTCTATCAATGTTTACTTGGTCTACTTCTCACAGTCATCCAACAGTTTTGAGGCACAACTCAACGCATTTTTGGAGTGCTTTTGTCAGTCCTGCTAATTACTGGCCACCTTCGCCTCTCTTCATCAGTGACACTTACTCTCCCATCAGAAGAACATTTAATCCATTTGTACACTGCCATTTTCTTCATGGCATTATCCCAATAAACTTGGACTATTGTGTTTCATTTCCACTCTTGCCAAGTGTTGCAAGAAATTTAATGTTTGTTCGTTGCTCTAATTCAACCTCTGACATTCTTACAGAGCACACAAAACACAAAACAATAATGAATATCACTCAGCAAAACACTGCCAAGTGCACAAGTACAGCTAAGAGACACTGATACTCCAAGGCTATGCAACTTACCAAGCTGTTTGTCCACTGCCGCCAATGAAAGCACATGGTGGCAGATTCACTTCTCTTTCCTCTTTTTTGCTAAAAGAAGTGGGAAATGGAAGGTGTAAAGCACATATTACATAGCAGTCACAGTGAGAACACTTTATTATATAGAAGCTAAGAATTAGGAACTAGGATTTTGGTCTGAAATCAACTAGTAAATCCAATGTGCACAGGCCAAGATTTGTGGAGACCGTCTACAAATACATGACTGGGCATTTGGATGCCCATTTCTCCTTCCAAAGAAATGAGCAACCAAGTGCAATGCTCAGAGGTCTGCCCACTGAGGATATTTCCTCTCACCACTGTCCTTTGGGGATGGTCCCACGAGGAGCTGTACACTCAGCTGTACACTACAGCTGACCACTTTTGACTGGCGCCTGCACATTCTACTCATATTTGAGAACTAATTCTAGAAATCTCAGAACCAAGTCATAAAATTGTCCCTTGGGATTCTGAACTTAGCAGCACTTTTGCTGTTTAAATCTGTGTAACTCAGGCCTTTCCCAGAGAAACAGAACCAGTAGGATACAGGAGATGGGTAGAGAGATGGATAAATGATTAATGCCTTGATAGACAGACAGAGATCTACTGCAAAAACTGTCTGCAGCAACTGTAGGGGCTGACAAGGGAAGTCCAAACTCCACAGGGCAGGCCCTCCAGAAGAGAAGGTTGGAACTCCCAGGCAGGAGCCAGCTCTGCAGTCCACAGGCAGAATTTCTTCTTCCTTGGGGAAACCAAGCTCCTCATTCAGGCCTTTCACCTGATTGGATCAGGCCACCTGGATTATCAAGAGTAATCTCCTTTACATTAACTCAGCTGGTTGTAGACACTAATCACATCTACAACATCCGCATTTCTGTTTGATTAAATAACTGTGAGATATAGCCTAGCCAAGTTGACACATAAAACCATCCATCACAATGTATCATTAAAGTGTAGTAAACTGCACCTATTTAAAGAGGCTGTATTAGTTTGCAGATGGACATTGGTTCTCTTGAGTAAATACCTAGGAGTGGGAGGGCTGGCTTACATGGGCACTTAACTTAAGAAACTACAAAACTGTTTTCTAGAATATTGGTACCATTCCTCCAATTTTTCGATTTGTCATTAAAAAAGTCTTTTGTGCAAGGCCCGGCCTGAAACTGCCTCTACCTAGATACAGCCAACGTGGTACCATGCCATTGACCCAACCCTGTCACGCACCTCATCCCCTGCCTTCTTTCCCCATCCCTTCCCCATGCTCTATATAAGCGGCTGCTTGATGCAATAAAGTTGAGTTCTTGCTTAAAAAAAAAAAAAAAAAAACCCAGGATCTAGATTTACATTTTTATAATATAAATTATTGTACACTCAAACAATGTAATGGTTTATTATTATATTTACTTGATATTAATGACATATAGCATATTATAAAACATTTAATATATTAAGTATTATACTTATTTATATTACTGTTGCCTAAAAATAGGGTAGTAACTTATCTCTGTGTTGATATAATGGATTCTAACCCTCATATTAAGACCTACAATGCTCTTTACTAAATTAGGTTGATCTTCCTTGGTTTTATCTTCCACTACTCTCAGCAAGAAGCACTCTTAGGACTTTATCAGTATATCCTGAGATTATTTTACAGGCCCCAATATACAGGGAACATTCATCAAATATTTTCCAAGAGAATAAATAGATTAATAATGAATATAAAGATATTTTGTAAATAATCATCAACACATTGGTTGAGAAAACAAATGTGTTGAGAATAGTTTTATATATATTATATATATATATATATTATATATATTACATAGTTATATATGTTATATATAGTTATATATGCACATATTATATATATACATATATATATATATAAAAATTCCAAAATCTCCTTGAATCCCCATCAACATCACAATATACTATACTGAATTTTCATCTCATTTTTCCTCTGTTTTCTTATTATTCTAGATAGACATTACAGATAAAACATAGTATTGCTGAATTTAATAGCCCTCCACTGTTACACAATCTGTAAATAACCTGCCTGTTTGTACACATAAATGTAGACTATTAGAAAATTTGATGCCTAGCGGGGCAAGTCTCTCTGACACTCCAACTTTAGAACACTTCACACCAAATTCCAAAATATCCTTGTATCTCCATCAAGATCACACCATACTATCCTGAATTTTAGGCTTAGTCCATTAATGGAGGGGGGAATGTAATAGAGAAAATAATTGGGTCAAATGACAAAATGGTATGATTGACAAAAAATTAGATAAGATAGAGACTTTACCTCTTTCATGTTTACATGGATGGAGCTGGAACATATTCTCCTTAGCAAAGTATCCCAGGAATGGAAGAAAAAGTATCCAATGTACTCAGCCCTACTATGAAGCTAAACTATAGCTTTCACATGAAGGCTA
>CAUYPK010091199.1:0-61610 GCA_963574355.1 Loris lydekkerianus
GTTCCAGCTCCATCCATGTAAACATGAAAGAGGTAAAGTCTTCATCTTTCTTTAAGGCTGCATAATATTCCATGGTGTACATATACCAGAGTTTAGTAATCTATTCGTGGATCGATGGGCACTTGGGCTTTTTCCATGACTTAGCAATTGGGCTGCAATAAACATTCTGGTGCAAATATCTTTGTTATAATGTGTTTTTTGGTCTTCTGGGTATATACCTAGTAGAGGACTTATAGGATTGAATGGCAGATCTATTTTTAGATCTCTAAGTGTTCTCCAAACATCTTTCCAAAAGAAATGTATTAATTTGCATTTCAACCAGCAGTGCAGAAGTGTTCCCTATTCTCCACAAACACATCAAAAACTCTGATCTTGGGATTTTGTGATATGGGCTAATATTACTGGAGTTACATAATATCTCAAAGTAGTTTTGATTTGCATTTCTCTGATGATTAAAGATGATGAGCATTTTTTAATATGTCTGTAGTCCATGCACCTGTCTTCTTCAGAGAAGTTTTTCTTCAAGTCCCTTTCCCAACCTACAATGGGGTCACTTCTTTTCTTGCTTATACGTTTGAGTTCTCTGTGAATTCTGCTTATTAAACCTTTCTCAGAGAAATAACCTGCAAATGTCTTCTCCCATTCTGAGGGCTATCTTCCTGCTTTACTTACTATGTTCTTGGCTGTGCAGAAGCTTTTTAGTTTAATCAGGTCCCAGTGGTGTATTTTTGAAGCTGCTTCAATTGCCTATGGGGTCCTCCTCATAAAATACTCACCAAGACTGATTTCTTCAAGAGTTTTCCCAGCACTCTCTCCTAGTATTTTTATAGTTTCATGTCTTAAGTTTAAATATTTAATCTAGTGAGAGTCTATCTTAGTTAATGGTGAAGGGGGTGGGTCCAGTTTCACTCTTCTACAGGTTACCAGCAAGTTCACCCAGCACCATTTGTTAAATAGGGAATCTTTTCCCCACTGAAAGTTTTTAATTGGATTGTCAAAGATCAAATAATGGTAAGTAGCTAGATTCATCTCTTGGTTCTCTGTTTTGTTCCAGACATCTATTTCTCTGTTTTTGTGCCAGTACCATGCTGTTTTGACCACTATCGATTTGTAGTATAGTATGAGGTCTGGTAGCGTGATTCCTCCTGCTTTATTTTTATTTTTGAGTAGTGTCTTAGCTATTCGAAGTTTTTTCTGATTCCATATAAAACAAAGTATTGGTTTTTCAAGTTCTTTAAAGTATGATAATGGAGCTTTAATAAGGATTGCATTGAAATTATATATTGCTTTGGGTACTATGGACATTTTAACAATGTTTATTCTTCCTAGCCATAATCGTGGTATGTTTTTCCATTTGTTAACATTTTCATCTATTTCTTTTCTTAGAGTTTCATAGTTGTCTTTATAGAGATCTTTCACGTCCTTTGTTAGATAAACTCCCAAATATTTCATCTTCTTTGGCACTATTGTGAATGGAATAGAGTCCTTAACTATTTCTTCAGCTTGACTATTGTTGGTATATATAAAGGCTACCAATTTATGAATGTTGACTTTCTAATCTGAGATGCTGCTGTATTCCTTGACCCCTTCTAAGAGTTTTGTAGTAGAATCCCTGGTGTTTTTCAGATATACAATCATATCATCTGTGAAGAGTGAAAGTTTGATCTCTTCTGATCCTATATGGATACCCTTGATTGCCTTTTCTTCCCTAATTGCAATGGCTAAAACTTTCATTACAATGTTAAAGAACGGTGGAGACAATGGGCAGCCTTGTCTGGTTCCTGATCTGAGTGGAAATAGTTTCAATTTAGCTCCATTCAATATGATATTGTCTGTGGGTTTGCTGTAGATGGCCTCTATTAGTTTAAGAAATGTCCCTTCTATACCAATTTTCTTAAGTGTTCTGATCATGAAGGGATGCTGGATATTATGAAAAGCTTTTTCTGCATCAATTGAGAGAATCATATAATACATTTTTTTAATTTGTTTATGTGCTGAATTATACTAATAGATTTAAGTATATTGAACCAGCCTTGAGAACCTGGGATAAAACTGACTTGGTCATGATGTATAATTAGTTTGATGTGTTGCTGAATTCTGTTTGTTAGGATTTTGTTGAATATTTTTACATCTATATTCATTAGTGATATTTGTCTATAATTATCTTTTCTTGTTGGGTCTTTACCTGGTTTTGTGATCAGGGTGATGTTTGCTTCATACAACATGTTAGGTAGTCTTCCTTCTTTTTCAAATTTTGGAACAGGTTGAGTAATATAGGTATTAGTTTCTCTTTAAAGGTTTGGTAGAATTCTGACGTGAAGCCATCTTGTCCAGGGCTTTTCTTTTTAGGAAGATTTTGTATGGTTGATGCTATTTCAGAACTTGATATTGGCATGTTCAACATTTCCACTTGATTCTGGCTAAGTCTTGGAAGGTAACATGCCTCCAAGTATTGGTCAATTTTCTTCAGATTTTCATATTTCTGAGAATAAAGCTTTTTGTAATATTCATAAATGATTTTTTGAATTTCTGAGGAGTCACTTGTTATTTTGTCTTTGTCGTTTCTGATTGATGAGATTAGAGATTGTACTCTTTTTTTCCTGGTTAGGTTATCCAAAGGTTTATCTATTTTATTGACCTTTTCAAAAAAACCAACTTTTTGATTTATTGATCTGCTGTATAATTCTATTGTTTTCAATGTCATATAATTCTGCTCTAATTTTGGTTATTTATTTTCTTCTACTGGGTTTGTGGTTATAATGTTCTTCCTTTTCTAGTTGCTTGAGATTTTCCCATTAAGTTGTTAACTTCCTCTCTTTCCATTCTATTGAGGAAGGCTTGCAGTCTTATAACTTTCCCTCTTAGGACTGCCTTGGTGGTATCCCAGAGGTTCTGATAATTTGTGTCTGCATTGTCATTTTTTTCCAAAAATTTGGCTATTTTCTTCTTAATCTCATCTCTGACCCAGCTATCATTCACCATAAGGTTATTTAACTTTCATGCTTTTGTATGAGCATGCACATTCCTGTTCTTATGGAGTTCAAATTTTATTCCATGGTAGTCCAAGAAGATGCAAGGAATAATTTCTATTAATATTCCTTTAAATTTACTGAGGTTAGACTTGTGACATAAGATGTGATCGATTTTGGAATATGTTCACATTAATGGAGAATATTGATAAGTCTGGTAAAATTTTGGGTATCGAGTTTTTCGAAAGTCCAGTGCACATGTTTAATCCTTTCGCCACTGTGGAAGTTGGAGTTTGATCAAAAGTTTCTGAGTGAGTTTTCTTTTGTGCTAGGGGATTGGGCTGGTCATTATGCAGGATAAGTCGGAGAATATCCTGAAGAGCTGGTTTGGTTATGGCAAATTTCTTAAACATAATAATGTCATTAAAGTATTTAATTTCTCCATTATAAATGAAACTCAGTTTACCTGGATACAGGATACAGGGTTGAAACTTATTTTGTTTTAGAAGATTAAAAGTCAATGACCACCCTCTTCTGGCTTGAAAAGTTTCAGCCGTGAGATCTGCCGTCATTCTAATATTCTTCCCTTTGTAGGTAATGAATTTCTTTTGTCTGGCTGTTTTCAGAATTTTATCCTTCATATTAACTTTAGTGAAGTTAATTATGATATGCCTAGGGGATGTCTTATTTGTATTGAATCATGGTAGGGATCTGAAACTGCTATCTGAATTTCAGAATCTCTTGGCAGGTCTGGAAAATTCCCTTTCATAATTTCCTGGAGAAGGGCCTTTGTGCCTTGCGAGGCCACTTCATCACTTTCAGGGATTCCAACAAGGTGGATATTAGCCTTCTTTGAATTATCTCAGAGCTCTGTGAGAGAATGATCCATTTTTGTTCTACATTTCTGTACCTCTTTGAGAGTTTGGGAGCATTCAAAGGCTTTGTCTTCAATGTCAGAAATCCTTTACTCTTCTTGTTCCACTCTGTTACTGAGGGATTCTACTGTATTTTTCAGATCTTTGAGGACTGCACATTTTTGCTTCAGTTCTTCAAAATCTTTGGTGGTTATGTATTTAAATTCATTAAATTCTTGAGACAACTTTTGAATATCTCCTCAAATTTCTAATTCTGACTTTTGAATTGCTCCTTGCATTTCTAATTCCTAATTTTCCTCCATTCTATTAATTTTGTTTGCAATCCAAATTATGAATTCAACTTCTGACATCTTGTCCAGCTGTTTACAAATGGGATCTTCAGTTACATCTGCCATAGCTTTCCTTGTGGAGGTTGATGTATTCTGGTTATTCATGTTACCAGAGTTTTTCCACTGATTCTGCCCCATGATTTTTTTACACTGTTTGATTTTTCCTCAGGAGCTTTGTTGAGGACCCATACAGTGCTATGGCCTGAGAAACTATGGACCTGTTTGGTGTGGTGGGGCTATGTGGTTCTCTCTTGTTTTTAGCTGGTCTCTGTTCAATCCTAGTGAAACAGTTACTCTGGGTTAAAGTCTCAGCTGTGGAGAAATACCAGCAATTAAGTCACTCCACCCCCCACAGGCAACTATAGGAAAAGGAAAATCAAACATTCCTACATCCACACACCCAGGGCACCACCTGAATAGTCCTCGGGCTATTGGCTCTGTTAAAAAGGTCCAAATCAATTGTCTCAGTCAGCATCTGTCTCAGGTGGGAGAGTTTAAAAGGTCTTGGGGAATTGGATCACAGGGGTCTGGTGACAACTCAGATATGACTTGCTGCGATGCTCCATGAAGTCAGGAGGACCTGCTCAGCAAATAGATTAGGCTTGGAAGGTTGATGCCTCCTTCCCCATCTTTTACCTTGTTCATGCCCAGTCAGTGATAGCCTTGCAGAGCTGTGAAGCAGTTGCCTGTAGTGAACAGATACTCTAGGTGTTTACACCTGCCTGAATCACAAGGAAATCCATATCTCTCAGCCAGGCCACTCCGCTGTGCCTCTATTCAGCAGGGGGAGTTGAGGCCTAACAACCTCGGGCTCTTGATGGAGGCTGGGGGGTGTTCACTCATTTCAGCCCCACCCCTGATTGATGTTACTGACAGAACAAAACAAAACAACTTTGCGGGAATTTGTTTCTGTCCTGCTAAATTCCCCTGCAGAAGAGAGCTCTTTTGAGTTTCCAGAGCCTGCGTCTCAGGCCCTGTCCTTGCTCCTGCAGGTTTATATTCAGTTAGCTATCAGTTCTAGCCTCCTGCCTTCCTTTGTCTATAGGCTGATAATCCCCTGAGGTCTGGGTGCATTTTAGGCTCAGTAAAGTGGTCCTCTGGGTCAGCCCTGCCCTGGGAATTTCCCTGCTCTGTGTGTGCATTTTCTCGTCCTGCATCCCACCCAGGCCAGTAACACCTCAGGCAAACCCTTTACTCACGGGGCCTACTGCATTTCTGTCCTAGATCTGTTCCAAGGTGGTTGCCACCTGAGAAGCTGCCCGGCCTCCTCTGGTTGCCCAGTGAGACAGAGAGTGTGGCTTTGGAATATCCGGGAGTGAGCCCTATTGTTGCCCAAAATGGCTGCTGCTCTGTACCTCAGGACACCGCCGCTCCGGTGTGGTTCCCTCTCAGCTGACTGTCCTCTCCTCACTCCCATGATGAAGAATCACCACTGACCAGTTGCAGTCTAGGCCCTGTCCACAGCCCTCTAGAAATCACCCAAGAATCTGGACTCCTTGGGGACAGGCCTCTAGACCTCAGAGTGAGAGTGGAGGGGAGTTCTGGGACCTCAGAATTGCAGGTAGGGAATATATATAATTTTATACAGTTTTATGCCTGGCAGGAGTACGCTGTGGCACCCTAGTAGTGGAGGTAGGTCCAGTTTTTAGAGGGTCTGTCCCGTAGAGTGTAGTGGGAGGACCTTTGCACTCTGATTGTTTGTTTGTGGGGCACACCAAGCTGTTCTCATGGGAGAGGGGACACCCATCCACTTGGTGATGGATTTTGTACCTTTTGTTTGTATCCTTGGGGTCGCAGCTTGCCTCAGTGGGGTTGATGTGTGTTCTTCAACCATCTCTCTTGTTGTATCTCTAATCCACCAGGTTACTTGCTAAATTTCTGTCCTTTAACTCTCATTCTGGATGGAAGCCTCTGTGGAAAGCTGGCTTCAGTCAGCCATCTTGTCTCTGCCTCCTCAGGACAATATTCTTTATCCTGATCTGACTATAATCAAGTTCTTTATCAAAAAGTTTGGATTTTTTAAACATTTATGCTCCAACTTCTCATAATATGGGCAGTAAAATAGACTTTTGATGCTTTTTACTATAGATTGATCCATGCTCCAATAAATATGAGCCTAATGAAATATATAACCAAATTTTTTAATTAAACCCAAATTGTTAATAATTTGTCTGACTAGCATTATGCCCAGCAAGGAAATTAAAAGTTTCAATACACACTTTAAGTCAGAGATAAAAATTACATAGCCATTCTACAATTTCCTGTTATTTTCTTTTAGTCATCTTGAAGTTGGAGTATAGGACCAGATGGCCTTCTACTTTATAAGGTAAAATACTAGGTCAAATAATAGATGCTCGGTGGACAAATCTATTATCATCCCCTATTTCCTTCCCTTCAGGGAGTTTTAGGGAGCACATACTCTTGTATTTGTGCATTATTTTCACAGGACTATGAAAGAAAAAGAACATCTTTTCTCAAAGTGATAAGAATCAGACGTTTCTATAATCTGTTGAAACTCTTCCAGGCAGAGGCAATAAAGGAAAATGCAGTGATATGGACAGAGTAGGGGATAATTCTCTGTTTTGTCTTTCCTTACTGTGCACTGCTAGTAAGATAGAACCGGGGCACATATCATTAGAAGACAATACTAGCAAACAGCATGAGTTGCAGCTTTCAATTATGGTATCTGAATCACAGCTCTACCACCTTTCAGCTCTGTGGCACTTAATGTAATCATTTTCAAGCCTTAATTTCAAAATCTACAAAATGAAAAAAAAAATGGTATCTATACCATAGGATTGTTTTGAAGATTAAATAAAATAACCAATTTAAAATAGTGAGCATGGTGTTTGACATATAGTATGTGATGAATAAATATTAATTACTATTTTTTTTGAGATACAGTCTTAAGCTGTTACCCTGGGTTGAGTATCATGGTGTCACAGCTCACAGCAACCTCTAACTCTTAGGCTTAAGCAATCCTCTTGCCTCAGCCTCCCAGGTAGCTGGGACTACAGGCACCCGCCACAATGCCTGACTATTTTTAGTTATAGTTGTCATTGTTGTTTGGCGGGCCTAGGCTGGATTCGAACCCTCCAACTCCCATGTATGTGGCTAGCACCCTAGCCACTTGAACTACAAGCCAGAGACTAATTACTATTATGAATTTTAAACACTATCATCATTGGAGAAGGAGAAAAAGAGTGAGGGGAATGTTAAAACAAGTGCTCCATCTCCCAGCCCTTTCTTTTCCATATTTTACTTCATGGAAGAGAGGAGTAAAGGTACTCAATCTAGTATAGCAGAATATTAGAAGTGTAGTTGAAAGTTGAAAGTGGTCATTCTTGACAGTTTACTAAAATCTTGGGATAGGCTGGGGAAATCCTAAGGGAATGTTGACTCTGTAGCTATCCCAGCACACCTATGGGCATGATATACTAGTCTAGGGGCTCAAGGAAACCTTCTAGAAAGATTTATTTAAGCTCAGTTTGAAGCATGAGTAATACTATGTGAAAAATAGGAGTATGTGGGCACTGCTGCAGACACACTCCTCTACTGCAGTCAGTCCTCTTTCTTAAAGAGTAAACCTGATTCCTATTTAAAATTATGGAATGCCTCCCTATTACCTTTAAGATAGATTCTAAACCCTTTCATAAGGCTCATAAGATTCTGCCTGCTTATTCAATCTCATCATGCTTGTCTTCCCTGTCTCTGATCAAGCTGCTTTGAAGTTATTTCATTTCTTTGAATGTACCATATTTTGCAAACTTTGTAGATGTTGTTGCTGTTTCTTCACTCTTTCCCTATTCTTGCATGAGCTGTTTATTTACTTGTGACTCAAGGTAAGCTTTAATAAGTCAAGGAAGTCTCCCTTCAGCCCCTAGAGTAGTATATCATGCTAATAGGTGTGCCATAATAGCTTATAATATACCTCTTTTTCTGTAGCATATGTCACAACTTGTTGTAGACTGAAATGTTTCTTCCTAAATTCATATGGTGAAGCCTTAACTTTCAATGTAACTATATTTGGAGATAGGGTATTAGGAGGCAATTGAGGTTAAATAAGGAAACAAGGGTAGGCCTCAATATGGTAGAATTAGTGTCCTTATACAAAAAAGGAAGAAATGCCATCGATCTCTCTGTTTGTGTGCACACACAGAGGAAAGGCCGTGTAAGGACATAGAAAGAATGCAGCTGTTTTCAAACCAAGGAGAGAAGCCTCACTTGGCACCTTGATCTTGAACTTACAAGTCTGTGGTTCTATTATGGCAGCCTAAGCAGACTAATAATTAGAAACCTATAGTATTCTAATTATTTAATTATGTAATGTCTGTTCTTTATGATTACTTTAAGCTCCTTCTGAACCAGGGGAAGTGTCTACCTTATTTATTTTTTATATCTCTAGGGCCTATCATAAAACTTGGAACATACTATATTTTCAACAAACATTTATTCAGTGAGTAATATTCTAGTTCTTTATTTTATTTTTTTTTTTCCTTTAAGAAATGTGGGGTCATTGGAGAAAATGCCTCTCTTGTTCACTACCGTATGTCAAACATACCTAACAGGATAATTCATTCATTCATTTGCACATTTATCAAATACATAATAAGAACAAAGTGCAAATGTGTGATAATCAGAGAAGAAAATCAAAGATTCTGTTATGTCTCAAAACCTTTTGCTATGATCCTTTTCTGACAAAACCTAAACAAAGGAAACACAGACTAATGTTTTCATTGATATTTTACATGATGATCACATAGGTTCTCAAAGGTTAAATACTATGAAAATATATTCTTAAATTGCCAACAATAATTTTAATCTTGAAAAGTATTTTAATAAAGGTGAATGAGATTTACAGAAGATGTCTTTAACAGCCCAGGATTTAAATATAAATTTACATGGTTTGGCTATATAATAAGCTAGTATTTGGCACTTTCTCCTTAATTACTCCAAATATATACTAACAATAGAATGTCTTCCCTAAAAATAGTTTATTGGTCCTTGGTAATGATGCCCTTTCTCCCCTATCCTTCTCATACTGCTTCTTGTCACCATGAAGAAGCTACAAAATAAATAGCCTTATTAAAGTTAATGATACTTTCAGCATCATTCTCACTCTGTGTTAATAATGAGGCTATGGTTTCTGTAGCAGAGAACAAAATGCAACTCATGGGTTTGTGACTACCTGATGCATTTTATATGATCTAGTGATACATTTAATGAGCACATTTTACTATTCCATTTTCCAGAACTCCCTGCATAATGTTTCTTAGGCTTAAAAACAAATCTACCTTTGGATGATTTAAATTTCTGCATGTTCACATATTATACAGCAGTTATTAGGAAAGACAAGATGGTTGCACCAATACTTATGCTAGATGATTTAGTGTCCTTTTTGTCTCTTTTGTGTAACGTACATTTGGAAGATAAGGAGCATCCAAAAGCCAAGTACCTATTCAAAATATGTAGACCTCTACTAATGAAGATGATGTATTCCAATGATTTTCTGTCAGAAACTTCATTAGCATAGGTAAGAGACCTAGGATATTTTTGCCCCATCTTTATATGGTAGCAGTACTTCCCATCTCTTGGAATTCACTGATCCACCCCCACAGACCCCTGAGTCTCTCTTTCAATAACTTCTCAATCCTTATTAACTCACAAACCCTATTCTTCTCACTCTGGAACTCAGGCATATAGTCCTCTATTATTCTGAGTTCAGGTCATGTGTTTCACAAACAGTTCACTGCTTTCTGTTAATTTACTATCACTTCAACTCTTAGCTGGAGATATTGGAATGTATCCCAGTTCTTCTGATCCAAGGATGAATTTTTTCTTATTAAAAAATCTGTCTCTTGAAGATTTTTTAATTGAAGTATCATATTATATATTTAGAATCTGTAAAGATATTACAAGACATTATCTTTCCATAGAAATACATTTCTTTAGAATGAATGCATTCGTGTTTCATTATTTATAATTCTACTATACGAAGTTTAAGGTTTAAAACTGGCATGAGGTTTCAGATTACTTCATATTCCTATCATTTCAGTTTTTCAATCTACAAAAAAGGAAGAATGCAAAACTCAAAAATTTACCATGTTTCTGACAGAAAGGGACACTTTCTATCAGTCAGTTTGAGAATTAAAGCAATCTGTCTTGGAGGATAAGCCCATATTGTTATTTCTCTGACAGTTTGTGTATGGTGATAGTAGTGGGGAGGGAGTTATAATCTATGACCATTGAGTAGCAGGAGATTTTTCCATTGAAAAAAATAATTGTTGCATGTGTGTTCAGCTAGCAGTAAAGGACAGCTAAGTTGGAGACTGTTGGATAATGCAGGAAAAGAAATGGAGGTATGAACATGTGGCCTGAAATCCGACAGAACTGAAATTGTATCCTAACTCTTCCTCTTACTATTACTGTTGAGTGACCTTTACCGAGATACTTAGATTCTCTGAATCTCAGTTTCCTTAAAGGCTATTCACTTTCCCCTCACTTTCAATATCTACTTATGTTTAGACAGATGTTTATTGTCATTCTTGGCTTCATACCTTGGCCTTTAATAGTTTTTATGGAAGTGGGGTGTGTGTGTGTGTGTGTGTGTGTGTGTGTGTGTGTGTGTGAAAGAAACAGGATAGTTATAGCTCAACTTATCCTATCTTTTTTTTTTTCTCTCTCTTAAGAGACAGACTGGCTGCAAGGAGCAAGTATTCTCTTCTGCTCCTTCATGTCTCAGGTGGCCCAAATGGTGGGGAAAACTTGCATTGATCCAGTGCTTCACTTTGCTGGTTGCAGTTCTCATCTGTTTTGAGTGTCAGGTCTGTCCAATTCTATTATTCAGTGTTATGAAGCTTACATGTCCACAGATAAGCCACAATTTCCAATTTACTTTTAATTGTTTTTGTACTAAAGATAAAGTTTTGGTTTCCCTATGCTAATCTTTATTGTCTTAATTCTCAATTGGATCAAGACTAAACCAGATTTTAAAGATGCTATTTTGGGATGCTTTTGATTACCTGAACAGATTGTCAAAAGAATTAAATCAGACAAAATAAAATGTTTGTGAAGTACCCTGCATGTAGTAGGTGATAAGTAAATGCTATCTCTGATCCATGTAAGTAATCATAGGTATGCAGGATTATTTCATTGAACTTAATGAATGTTGAAAATTTCTTTTGGCTCAAGTATCATTGAAAAAGAATGTATCATTCCACTAATCTCAGGTATGTTTGATGCTATACATTTTGAGAAAACCAGGAAACAAAGGATTGAGGAAAAACTAGAATATATTTTGAGGACTTAACCTTTAAATTTTAATGCCGTAAAATCATAACTGTTTTCATCTATAAAAGGTAGAATCATTTGGTCCATCACCTCACTTTACAGATACAGAAACTGAAGCCAAGGAGATATGAATAATTTTCTCATAGTGATACAGATACCAGCAGATATAATTACAATTCAGATCTTTTCATTGCACTATGCAGATAAGAAAGGGACCGCAAATTTCCTTCTGTTAAAAGCTGGGCTATAGAAAACTTCAGTTTGAAACTCTCTTATTGTACTGCTTATCTTAGAATAAGTTTGGAAGTATTGATTTAAATAGCACTTATTTCTTTTTTTGATTTAATTTTTATTTTTTGATTGACACTCTATATATATTTATGCTATACAATGTGATTTCAATACATATATAATGTGTAATTTTCAAATCAGAGTAATTTGCATATTTATCGCCTTAAAAATTATCATTTCTTTATGATGAGAACATTAAAATTCTTCTCTTCTAGCTAGTTTAAAATACACAGTACATTATTGTTATATGTAGTTGCCCTACAGTGTATACTAGAATTTATCTCTCCTATCTAATTATATCTTTGTACCCCATTGACCAAACTCTCAACATCCCGCCTCCTCCTCTTTTTCCCAGCTTCTGGCAATAAGTATTGTAATCTCTACTTGTATGACATCATCTTTTAATTAAATTAGCACTTATTTCTGAGAGGAAGTTTACCACTCTTCTGGATCAAAGGAACTATGGTGGTAAATATCATGAAAACTCATCTTGGTAATGATGAACAACCATTTTTATAGTCTGTAGATCTGAATAGTCTGAGTGTTGACCTATCATCTCTCTTAACACATAAGACATTCATAATTACCAAAAAGTCACACTGTGAGAATTGTACCTTTCAGTTTTCCACAGGGATCCTGGCCCAATTTTCCTGCTCGCTTACCTAATGCCAGCCTCATGACCTTTAATCGTATATATAAAAACTTCAGAAAATCCTCGTTCTGATCATCTAAACTAATTATTAGTTGGGGGAAAAAACTTTTCTATTCCCTATGACTATCAGTGTCACTGAGTAAAAAGTACCCAACACCAGTGCAATGATGATAAAGATTTCATAGGCAAAGCAAAATGATAATGATAGATGATAAACTTAACATTTAAAAACACTCTTTTTGAAAACTGCTTTTCTGTTGTTTACTTCTCAGCTGATAGAAGCAGTATGCTATCCTTATGTTCTTAAGGTACATATTTAAGGGAACATAGTTGGTTGCTTACATTTAGTTTCATTTCTTTAAATTTTAGACCATAAGTATTTTTATTTTCAAATTGATTATAGTACAAATGGATATAAATATGTAGTCTTTAATAGTCACCAATCATTGCAAATCATACCACTTCATCAAATGAGAGAAGACTATGTTAACACTGTATTCTTTGTTCATTATTGCTTAGTACTAGAAATGGTGGACTACTGAGCTACAAAACTTGGCAAAATTTTCTGTATGGAAGAAATAAAATACCTGAATATTTAAACAATTCCAGACTGATGAAACTTTAAACATGGAGAAAAAAGTCATTCCCTATGAAGCGAAGTCAAGCCACAAGCCAGGTTAGCTGTATTTCTCGATGAAAGTCGTAAGAAAAAAATATAAAGATTAAATGCCATCCTTATTACTTGTGTGTAAATTTTGCATCCTGTCTTTAGCAGAGAGCAAAGAGAGAATCCTAACTTAATGACCCTCATGCTAACATCCAGTTTTATATTGTAATGCTGTTTCTACATCCATCCAGACAACATACAGCAATACTGCATTGCTGAATTAGAAGCAATTTTTTTTATTTGAACAAGAAATTATGTATAAAATATGAATTCACAAGCCTTTGCTGTTAGGGAAAAAATGTATACTTCCAGACTCATAGTACCTGGAAACTGAAAGGGATCTGAGAAAACATCTAGTTTACCCTGCTTATTTTTCTAGATTAGGACATTTAAACCCATGTAGGGGAAGGGCTCTGTCCAAGGTTGCATAGCTAGTTAGTCACAGGACTGGGATTAAAATCCAGGTCATTTCATTCATAGTACAAATGTCTTTTTCTGTAAATATATGTTGTCTCTCTTCCTGTCAGAAAGGAAATATACTGTGGTTGTCAGGAACATAGGCTCAAGAACTAAAGTACATGAGTTGAGCTCCTTATTCTGTTCCTTTGCTAATGTGTGGTTTAAGGAAAATCACTTAAAATCTCATTCTCATTTTCTCATTGTAAAATGAATTATTTCATGTGATTGCTGAGAGGATTAAATGTGCAAATAATATGAAGCACATAGGACAATGTCTGACGATAAATAGTAAGTGTCCAAAAGTGTCTAATAATATTTTCTTATAACATTGTTAAGGTAGTTGGTTCAATGAGGACAGGTTTTTTTTGGCAAAATATTTAAGAACAATCTATAATACTTTATCATAGTGGACTAAGAAACATTCAATGGAAATGACAGCAGAAACATATATATATATATATATATATGTATATATATATATATATATAGTATTAGCATATTCACAGAACTCCATTGGTTTACCAAGAAATACCTGAGGTCAAAAAGGGGATATTGCTGCTTCTGCACAGTTCTTAAGCTAATTATTCCTGGTTAACATAGTTATACAGTCTGAAATAATGCTTTTTGTCACCACAGAGTTATTCATAGATCTATATATATATATATATATATATATATATATACATATGATATATTTTATTCATATATATATATATATATATATATATATATATGACAATGTCACTTGTAACCAAGAGACTTAAACCAGTGGTACTGGACTTTGAGTTTTTTTTTTTTTTATCTATTTACAATGGGATATGGAGCTTATGCCAATGTATAAATGAACTAACTGTCACTAAACACACTTTAACTATATAGATATGGACAAAGATATATTAGTTATATATAGGTTACATATAATACACATAATGTAGATCTATATAAAATTATATACATACTATATATAAAACACATGATATATAATTGAATATACATATTTTATATGTACATTAGTAGAAAGACTTTCTTGATGATGGACGTAGTGCGTTTATTCACATTCTTGCACACACTCCCAATTTCTAAGCTGATTAGTAAAAAGTTCATCATTTGGCACTGATCTGTGGACTAGTATAGGCCCTCAGACCTCATTTTCTTTAATACTCACCTAGGGTATGATTTTTAGTGTACTCTAGCATCAGACTCTTTCAATTTATTGATTCATTCTAAAAGACCTGGCACCCATTTACCTTCCAGAATTGTACTTATGGGTAAAAAAGTATATTCTAATATAAAAAAGTTGGTGACCTGCCTGACAGATCCATTCTCATCTAATTTGTGGTATACTACCCATATTAAACAATCTTTCTGGAAAATAACATTGGTTAGCCTTCTCTTCTAATAATGGCAGCATAGCTCTTCCAGCCCAAAATGTCTACAAAATTTTACTTATGGCTATATTAAAATGATAGGCATTAATCACTACCACTTGCATTTCAATATCTGCTTCATATTAAATGGCATTTTTATATGAAAATAACAAGGAATGCAAGTGAAATGGAGGGCATATGACAATCAAAAAGAAATGGCTTTCTTTTTAATTCTGCATAGGCTGTGTGTTACCTAGCTTATCTCTTGCCTTTTTCCCAAGGAAGTTTGGAAGATCCTTTCCATAATTTATTATACTTCATAGGGACATTTTGAATACCTAGAGCTGTACCTTCAGTCTTATCAGCACTCAGTTAATGGGGGTTATTGATCTTTCTTCTCCACTTCCTGCTTTCTCTGAGAGGAGCATAGATCTAATCTTAAAAATCTGTATTCATAGTCTTCCTCAGAAAGGATCCTAAGCATTAAGCATTTCATAGCTACTTATTTAGTTTGGGAACAACTGCCTTCCCTTTCTTTCAGAGATTCTCCTTGTTTTATTTAAAATATTCGCCTACAAATTTCTTTAACTTAGAGAAACTGACTTGTCCTATTATTAAAACAATAGAATATATTCATGCATTTTGCTTTTTATACTGAAACAGTTCTGAGTTTCAAGTGATCCATTCTGGCCCAGAGGACTCCCAGGTGCAGTGGAAGGAAACATTACTAACCTTCAGCACTCAGCCCTTTTCTTTTCAAGAACTAATAGTATTCTTCCAAACCATTTATTTATTTCTGGCTTATAAAAAATTTCCCTTTTGTTAGGAATACCTATTGTTACTGTTAAACCTAGTGAAAGCAGAAGGATTAAGAAGCATTAACCCTTTAAGAGCTAACACTCTGTAACCTGCAAAAAAAATCTCATATGATAGTTGTTAATGTTGTTTGCAAAATATTATAATTCTTTCATCCTTTTGGCTCATGGTAGGGCTGTACTTTCTGAGTCCTTGTTGGGTAGAGCTATGTGACAAGTACTGACCAATCGATTACAGTGAGTAGTGGCATGTGTCACTTCCAGCTGAGCACCTAATTAATGTATCAATTAGAACTCTTCTTTCCTCTGCCCTGATGACAATGTTCTAGCATGGCCATTCCATCTCCTGGGTCCTAAAAAAAGACAACATATAACAGGGGCCTAGCTCACCCCTGATGACTATGTAGCAGAAACAAAAATTAATTCTTAGTTTTATCGAGTCACTAAGACTTGGATATTTGTTACTGAATCATAACTTATCCTTGCAGAAACAGCTTCTTTTATGTACCCTTTATGGAAACATCCCCCATTACTTATCTTTGCTTGCATATTTAATTTGAAGTAACATCTGTTTTCTGTAAACAATATAGTATGACCTAAGGGTAAAAGATATCTTTGTAGATTTTATTGTTTAGAAGTTTAGATGTGATGTAGAAATTTTGTTATGTCATTCTACATGCATTGATTTTGCTTAAAATGTATTTGATAGGTTAATTTCATACATTGTGAGCTCTGTAGCAACTGACACAAAAAATAATAAAAACAATGGTATACTTAAAACCAATCATAGCAATAATTAATTTAAATATAAATATTAAAAAGAAGCATCAATTACCTGGATATTTTACCTGGATATTTTCTATTAAGTGACAAAAAGTAATCTGACATTATGGATGTGCCAAACAGTGTAGCATAGCAGAACAGAATGAGCTCAATAGAGATTCAGCCCAATGTCTTTATCTATCTAAGCTGTCCTTACTTATGTAGATTCTTGGTATTAGTTCTGAAGTGCTAAAGTCCTGAATAATGAAAGAGCAAATCATTTATTAGTAATCAAGGTTTTCCAGTTATAAACATTTCTATATGTTATTTCCCACCTTCATTAGAATGTAAACTACATGAGACAGAGACTCTGTCCATTTTATTCACTGCTATATCTTCAGAACCTAGAATGATGTTTGGAATTAGTGAGTGCTAATTTATTGTTTTTTTGATTAAATGAACTTGTAAGATCAAGAGGATACTGTAACCCCAGAAACTTGGCATATGCTCATATGCCATTAATTCAGTAGCTATTCATTCATTTATTCCTTTAACAAACATTTTTGCAGTATCTACAATGTGTCTGGCAATGTCTTGGCATGAGGGATATAGTAGTGAATCAAACAAACATGACATCTTTCACATAATTCATTTTCATTAGAAAAAACATAAACCAGACCAGAAAATATGGTCAAGTGTGTTAAGTGCTACATTTGGTGTAAGTAAAGGTACTATGGGAGGCATATAGGGAGAGCACTCCACCCAGACTTGAAGGCAAGGGAAATACAAGCTTAGCCTGGAAGATGAATGAAAATTATTGGAAAACAGCTTATGATTACTTACCACCGCAGAGCCAGTCCTAGGCAAAAAACCATATAAAATGCCTTCCCACACCCACCTTTTTCCTATGAGGGTATCTGATAGATTTCTGTCTTATATTCTATTGCCAAAGGGCCTTACTCTAACTAAGTCCTACTATATTAATGGCTGATAAAAGTTCAAGGCATTTGGCCTTCCAGAAATATTCTAAGAAAGAACAAAATTACTCAATCTTCATATCTGTCTCTCAACTATGAAAAGGAACTTAGCATACTTTGATGATATATTGGTATTATTTTTCACAGAAGAGGTCAGCAAACTACAGTTCATTGATAAGTCCTCATCTTTATAAATAAAAGCACACAGCCATGTTTATTCATTTACACATTGTTTATGGCTGATTTTGACCTACAATGGCAGAATTGAATATGTAGGTACAACAGAAACTGTATGGACCCTCCAACTGAAAAAATTACCAACCTGTAGTTAAGAATCGTGATTTTAGCCTAAAAATACTCAAATTGTGAGGAGCAGAGACACATGGCAGAATAGAGACAGCTTTTTTGCATCCAGGCATGGTGAGATTAGGGAGAAAAGGCTCCAGGCACCTCCAGCTTGTTGACTCTGCCCAGACACATCTCCTTCGGGGCACAGGGAGGCAGCAGGAGGCTTCAGGACCCCAAGAGGAAGACAGAAGCAGTGGAGAAGTGGCACAAGGGCAAATACTTGCATGCTGGCAGAGTCTGGCCGGTGCATTGGTGGCAGTTTACAGAGAGAGAAAGCCTGCCCTGCGAGGCTTTATTTTGGACCTGGGCACATGGTTAAGTTGCCTTGGGAGAGATGAGGTGAGCAAGCGAGCAAGTGATTTTGAATAGTGTCCAGAGGCCAGGACTGAGCCACCTAGTGGAGTTTTCATTGTTTAGCTGCAGGCTGAGCATAGCCATTGTGGGAAAGCTGGCTTGCAGGCTAGGCCCTTAGGGTCCTACAGTGAGGCAGGATCTGGCCTGCCTGATAAGCTGGGCAGCCATCTATAAGGGGACTTGAGCAACATGTGCCTTCCTGGGAAATGCACTGGGTGGCCAAGGGATATAGTTTGGAAAGGTTGAGGTGTGTCTATTAAGCAGACTAATGAGAGCTTCAGGCTCCCAACCCTGTGGAGATTGAGGGCAAGGAAGTCAGAAAGATGGGACTAGGACTAGGTCTCAGTGAGACAGAGGGTTCCAGTCTCCATCTTATATATCAGTACCAGCCTTTTGATTAGCATTACATACCCCAGAAAATGACTTCTTAACCAGGCAATATATCAATATATCAATATATGGAAAGTTATATGTATGTGTGTGTGTGTGAGTATATATATATATATACTCACACACACACACACACACACATATATATATACACATATATATAATTTTTTCTTTCTTTTAAAAATTAATTCAACTTATTACCCCCTAGATTTTTCTTTTTTCTTCTCTTTTCTCTTATAATTTTTCATTTTTTCCTTCTTTAATAATAAGGGCTTCCTTTTTGCTACTTTTTCTGCCCCTGTTATTCTTTTTTCCCCTATTATATCTCTCAAGGTTTTGTGTGTTATGTTTTGTTTTGATTTATAGTCTTTCTAATTTTCTTCTCTATTGGGCAGAGGTGGAATCTTGTGTCTGCTCAGGCTGGCAAAGAGCTCCTGACCTTAAGGTACCCACCCAATGAAAACCCCAGAGGTTGGGATTTGTGGGTGGGTGGTCAAAGTACCCTCCTTTAGAACACTATTACTCCTGTCTCTCTCTTTTTGTTCCTCTCTTCCTTTTGTCCATCTTCCATTTTACTCCCCCCATCCTTTTTTTATTCTCTTTTTAAAAAATATTTTATCCCTTCTTACTCTTCACTCTTCTCTTTCTTTTGGTCTTATACCAAAAGGATACTTCAACATCTTAGGTCAGAGATAGAGTAACTTAAAGAACAAAAGAGAGTAAAAGGAAAAGGTAGGGGAAGGAAGCAGACAAAAATAAAACATTCATGAATAAGAAATTAAAGAAAAATTCTCGCAACATGAAAAAACAGAACAGAGCATCCCCCACACAGGGATCATGACATAGCCACTGCAGAGGATTTCATCTATAAAGAAATTTTAGAAATAACAGAAAGGTAATTTAAAATATAAATGGTGAAAACAATGAAGGAAATTGCTGAGACAGTGGAAAATAACCAAAAATAAACCCCAAAAGAGAATTAAATAAGACATGAATGATGTGAATAATATAGAAAGGATGTAGCAGACCTTAAGGAATCAAACAAGTCAATCAGGGAACTTAAATATGCAGTAGAAAGTATCAATAACAGATTAGACCATGCAGAAGAAATAATCTCAGAGGTAGAGAATAAAGCTCATGAGCCAGTTACAGAGACAGAAAAAGAAGAGAGAGAAAGCACAACATTCACTGAGAGAATTAAGGGACTTTCATGAAGCATTCAAACATATGAGCTATAGGTATCCCAGAAGCAAAAGAAGAATGCCCTAGAGGAATGGAAGCCCTACTAAAGGATATAAATGAAAATTTCCCAGATAGCCTTTTCAGGGGGATATAAAATCTCAGGTCATCTGAAGTCAAATAGGGCTTCTCCAAGACACATTGTCATAAAATTGTCCAAATTAAGACATAATGGAAATTTCTGTAAGAAGCGAGGGGTAAGCCCAATTTACCTACAGGGGCAAAATCATCAGGGTGACCAAGAACTTCTCAAATGAAACTATTGAAGCTGGAAGATAATTGTCATCTACCTTTAATCTACTTTAAAAAAATAATTTCAGCCAAGAATTCTATATTCTGCTAAGCTAAGTTTTAAAATTGATGGAGAAATCCAATCATTTACTGATATGAAAACATTGAGGAAGTTTGCCACAACAAGACCAGCTCTACAGAAAATATTTAGACCTATTCTATGAACTGACCATGACAGTGGTCCACCAGCAAACTAAGTACTCAGAAACTCAAGACAAAACCTAGCTTCCACAATTATGCAAAACATAAAACTAACCAATGGACTTTTACAAAATAAGATGAATAGAACTCCACCACACTTATCAATTATCTCAATATATGTTAATGGCTTGAATTACCCACTGAAGAGGTGTAGGCTGACTGATTAGATGAATGGATTAAATGAGCCATTCATTTGATCCTTGCTGGAAAAACCTAGCCTCAAAAGACAAAGTAAGCCTCAGAGTTCATGGATGGAAAACAATGATTCAGGCAAATGGAAATAAGAAGAAAGGAGGGGTTGCAATCTTATTTTCAGATACAAGTGGAATTAAAGCAACTAAACTAAAAAATGACAAAGATGGACACTTTATATAGGTCAAGGGAAAATAATACAAAAATACATGTCAATTCTAAATGTTTATGCTCCCAATTTAAATGCTCCAAGATTTACAAAACAAACCTTACTTCATCTGAGCAATATGATATCCTATAACATCATAACAGTAGAGGACTTTAGCACTCCTACTACTGAGTGGGACAGATCCTCTAAAGGGAAACTAAACAAAGACACAAAGGAATTTAATGTGATGCTAGAACAACTGTGTTTAATAGACATATAAAGAACACTCCATCCATAAGCTAAGAAATAGACCTTGTTCCCATTGGCCCCATGGAACATTCTCCAAAATAGATGCGATCCCAGAATACAAATCAAACTTCAAGAAAATAAAAATAATTAAAATTACACCTTGTAGCTCCTCAGACAAGAAGATAATACAGGTGGAACTCAACCCCAACAGGAAAAGATAAGAAATGGAAATTATTAACTCCCTTGAGCATAACAACGATGAAGAAGAAGCTACCAAAATTTGTGGAACACTTCAAAAGTAGTAATAAGAGGGAAATTTATCACATTAGGTGCCTACATCTGAAAAACAGAAAGAAAGCACATGGACAACCTAATGACATGAAAAGAGAAGAGCAATCCAATTCCAAACATAGCAGAGGAAAAGAATCAAAATTAAATCAGAAATGAATGAAATTGAAAATAAATGAATCATTCAGAAAATTAATGAAACTGAAAGTTGGTTCTTCAAAAAGATAAATAAAATTGATAAACTATTGTCAGATTAACTAGAAATAGAAAAGTTAAATCTTTAATAACCTCAATTTGAAATGAAAAATGGGGAAATAAAAATTGATACCACAGAGAGACAAGAGAAAATTTCTGACCACTAACAATAACTCTATGCCCAGAAATTTGACAACACAGAAGAAATGGACCAATACCCAGAATTACACCATCTCCTTAGACTTAACCAGGAAGAAATAGATCTCTTCAATAGACCAATATCAAATGACAGTAAGTAGCTGGGTTCATCTCTTGATTCTCTATTCTGCTCCATACATCTACTTCTCTGTTACTGTGCCAGTACCATGCTGTTTTAATCACTGTCAATTTATAGTGTGGTCTGAAGTCTGGTAGTGTGATTCCTTCTTATTTGTTTTTATTTCTGAGTAATGTCTTGGCTAATTGAGATTTTTTTCTGATTCCATATAAAATAAAGTATTATTTTTTCGAGGTCTTTAAAGTATGACAGTGGTGCTTTAATAGGTATTGCATTAGAAGTGTATATTGCTTTGGGTAGTACAGACATTTTAACAATGTTGATTCTTCCCAGCCATGAGCATGGTATGTTTTTCCATTTGTTAATATCTTCAGCTATTTTTTTTTTCAGAGTTTCATTGTTCTCTTTATAGAGATCTTTCACATCCTTTGTAAGGTAAACTCCCAAATACATCGTCTTCTTTGGCTCTACTGTAAAGGGAATAGAGTCCTTGACTTTTTTCTCAACTTGACTATTGTTGGTATATATAAAGTTTTCAGAAAACGTTCAGTGGGGAAACAACTCCCTATTTAACAAATGGTGCTGGGTGAACTGGCTGGCAACTTGTAGAAGACTGAAACTGGACCCAAACCCTTCACCATTAAAAAAAATAGACTCTTACTGGAAAAAAGATTTAAACTTAAGACTTGAAACCATAAAAATGCTAGAAGAAAGTACAGGGAAAATACTTGAAGAAATTGGCCTGGGAGAATATTTTATGAGAAGGACCCCCCAGGAAATTGAAGCAGCTTCAAAAATACACTACTGGGACCTGATCAAACTAAAAAGCTTCTGCACAGCCACGAACACAGTAAGTAAAGCAAGCAGACAGTCCTCAGAATGGGAGAAGATATTTGCAGTTTATGTCTCTGACAAAGTTTTAATATCTAGAATCCACAGAGAACTCAAATGTATTAGCCAAAAAAGAACAAGTGATCCCATCTCAGGATGGGCAAGGGACTTGAAGATAAATTTCTCTGAAGAAGACAGGGGCATGGCCTACAGACACATGAAAAATGCTCATCATCCTTATTCATAAGAGAAATGCAAATCAAACCACTTTGGGATATCATCTAAGTCCAGTAACATTAACCCACATCACAAAATCCCAAAAGCATAGATATTGGCATGGATATGGAGAAAAGGGAACACTTCTACACTGCTGGTGGGAATGCAAAATAATACATTCCTTTTAGAAAGATGTTTGAAGATCACTTAGGGATCTAAAACCAGACCTGCCATTCAATCCTCCAATTCTTCTATTAGGTATATATCCAAAAGACCAAAAGTCACTTTATAATAAATATATTTGCATGAGAATGTTTATTGCAGTGCAATCCATAATTGCTAAGTCATGGAAGAAATCCAGGTGCCCATCAACCCATGAATGGATCAATAAATTGTGGTATAAGTACACCATGGGGTATTATGCAGCCTTAAAAGATAAGGAGACTTTACCTCCTTTATGTTTACATGGATGGAGCTGGCACATATTCTTCTTAGCAAACTATCTCAAGGATGGAAGAAAAAGTATCCAATGTACTCAGCCCTACTATGAAACCAATTTATGAGGGCCCATACTTCCATATGAATGCTGTAGCCCAACTACAGCCCAATATAAAGGGGAAAGAGGAGGGGGAGGAGAGGGGATGGGGGAAGGATAGATGGAGGGAGGGTAATTTTGGAACCCCACCATGGTGCATTTACAAGAGTACATGTTAAATCTACTCTATATAGACTATAAATGTCTTAACACAATAACTAAGAAAATGAGGTGAAGGCTATGTTAACCAGTTTGATGAAAGTATCTCAAATTGAATATAAAACCAGCAAATTGTACCCCATAATTGCATTAATGTACACAGCTATGATTTAATAAAAGAAAGAAAGAAAGAAAGAAAGAAAGAAAGAAAGAAAGAAAGAAAGAAAGATGTCAAGGAATGAGATTTCAGAAACAACAACAAAAAACTTTCAACTACACCAAAAAGCATGGGACCAGGTGGCTTCACATTAGAATTCTTTCATCCTCTTATTTCATCTCATTGGAGAGAACCACTAAACACCAGAACTCCTTCTCCAAAGAGATCCCATCTGTGAGCCTAGCCATTTTCCTGCCTGGCATAAAATTGAACAAATATTTTACCCACAATTCTGAACTCCCAGTCCACTCCCACCCCGCAGTCTGGAAGCTTTTCCCCTGCAGAGTCCAGAATTTTTGGCAATTCCTTATGAGGTCTTGGAATGGTGTGGATCACTACACGACTATGCTGAAAACAACTACAGGGACACGGAGAGGGGGAGTAGTATGGCCTGCGACAGAGTGCAGTGACTGGCGCCAGGGCTCACACCCTGCTTTAGATTTTGGAGAAACACTTCCTCTTTCTATTCACTACTGGAAGGAGCCAGGTCTCAACATGAGGGCCTCCCGAGGAGGGAAGCTGGGACGCAGACACAGATGCCAGACTTGATGAGAACAAATTACACACAGCATACTGCCTGCAGTGGAGCTCATCTGGGACAAAGATTCAGACTGGGTGAGAGTACTGGCCAGTAGTGAAACACAGCTAGGACAAAGACACAGATTGAATGAGAGTATGCGCAGCAGTAGCACTGCCCGTGATAGGGAGGGCTGGGACAAAGGCACAGACTAGGTGAGCATGATATACACACTGCCTCAGTACCCACCTGCAGACGGTGGTGAATACACTCCACGACTGACGCTGGAAGTGTACTCCCAGATGCCATTGAGCACTAGAGGAAGCCAGGCTTCAGATCCACAAGGTTGCACTGGTGGCCCAGTGCAGTGCAGGAGGAGACACTGACTCCCCTTTGTCTCTGGCAGGCCTACATCCCTGCTGTGTTTGCCCACTAAAGGGAGTCTGGCCACTACCCTGTGGGGCTACCACTTCCTCCTGTGGCATAAGAAGGAAAAGGAGGCACCAACCCCCCTGGCCTGACTCTTTGGCAGGTGGGCCTTCCTGACCCCAGTGACCATCAGAGGGAGTCAAACTCCAGCCTCCTGGGTTTCTGGGTCCAAGCTTACTGTGGATCCCTGCCATCAGGTTGCTGGACACCATTTGAACTCACACAGTTGAGAAGTGATTGTGCTATATGGGATAATTGGTTTGGAACTCTTGACCTGGGCTGTCCACCTGGTAACCCTCCAAGGTTGTGTTCTGGTTGTGTTGAAGGGACTGGTTCACCTCCTGCAATTGATGCTGAAGGGGGTCAGGGAGTCTCGGTTGCTTGTATTTTCTCCTAGCTGAGATTTCAGCCATTAAAAAGATGGAGACTTTTTTTTTTTTTTTTTTTTTTGCAGTTCCTGGCCAGGGCTGGGTCCGAACCCACCACCTCTGGCATATGAGGCTGGTGCCCTACTCCTTTGAGCCACAGGTGGCACCTGAGACTTTACATCTTTTGTCTTAACCCAGATTGAGTTGGAAGACATTCTTATTTGTATAGCACCACAAGAATGGAGAAGCAAGAATCCAATGTACTCAATTCTAACATGAAGGCAGTAGATGATCCAATATAAGGTGGGGAGGTAGGGGAATAAAGGAGTGGGGAAAGTGGAGGATGGAGAAGGGTGGGGTGTTACAGTGTATGGCCCACCATTTTTGCGGAGGGGCAACACAATTATAAGTGAGACTTTACCTAACAAATACCATCAGAGCAACCTAATTCTTTATATTCTGAATAAATCCCAAACAATAAAAAAGAAATAAAAATTAAAAAATTAAGAAAAAGAACTCTATCAACTTTGCCACCAAAGAGTTTTCTATCTTCAACCCACATATTACCCAATATTCTACCATTATGGTGGCACCTTTCTTCTTCTTTGTCTTCCTCTCCTTTTTTTCCAGATTAAAAAAAAAAGAAAGAAAGAAAGAAAGAAAGAAAGAAAGAAAGAAAGAAAGAAAGAGGGCAGGGCCTATGGCTTAAAGGAGTAGGCTGCCAGCCCCATATACTGGAGGTGGTGGATTCAAACCTGACCTTGGCCAAAAACTGGGAAAAAAAAAAAAAAAAAAAGAATGGCCAGGCATGATGGCTCATGCCTGTAATCCTAGCACTATGGGAAGCCACAGCAAGAATATTGCTTGAATTCAGGAGTTCAAGACTAGCCTGAGCAAGGGCAAGACACTATCTTTACTAAAAATGGAAAGTAGCTTGGAACCATGGCCCAGGCCTGAATTTCCAGCTACTTAGGAGACTGAAGCAAGGAGGTTGCTTGATCCTAAGAGTTTGAGGTTGCTGTGAGCTATGATGATGCCACCGCACTCTATCCAGGGTGATAGAGTAAGACTTTGTCTCAATAAGGAAGGAAGAAAATAAGGAAGGAAGGGAGGGAAAGAAAGAGAGAGAGAGAAAGAAAGAAAATGGAAGGAAGGGAGGAAGGAAGGAAGGGAGGGAGGGAGGGAGGGAGGGAGGGAGGGAGGGAGGGACGGGGAAGGAGAGGGAAAATAAAAGAAAAGAAAAGAGAAGAAAAGAAAAGAAAAGGTATTTCTAGGCCATGCCAATGCCTTCAGTAACTCATCCTCCATTCCTAGGGTCTGGTAAATTGTTTTTACTAAAAAGTTTTTTCCCCAAATTCCAGTGTAAGCTGCTGATATAATATATATTTTATTTTGCCTCTCCAAATGAAAATATTTACTGCTACCCTAGAAGGGCTTGATAAAGAACCTATATTCTGAGAAGAATATTAATTAGGTTGTAATTAATCAATTTCGTGGTTCTGACTTGCTGCTGAGTGGTAGTATTAGGCTTTCTGCCTTCATGGTGCTTGCAGTAATAGGAAGCAGGTGGTGGCATGTGGGAACGTTGAAATCATTCCTTGTTGTCTTTGGATACAGCTGGGGTTTGATAGAAAGAATAAAGCAAAGACTAGAAAATAGGCAAGATAATTGCTCTTTGGACTCAGAGGCAAGAGTAATACACAGTTTATATGAAGAAAGTGAGTGAAAAAAAATTTTTTTTGACTGGAGCAGATAGTATAATATAAGCCATACAATAATGAAGGATGAGAAAAGCTAGTGCTCTTGGATATTTGTTTGGGAGGTATGGACCCTGGATAATAATAGTTAACACTTCCATGAGGCTTACTATGTACAAGACAGATAATCTAAGCATTTTCCATACATTACCTAATTTAATTCTCATGAAAATCACATTAATTATTACCATTATCCCAGTATTTGTATCAAGAAACAGAGATATAGATTGGTTAGGCTACTTGACTAAGGTCACATAGCTAGCAAATATTAGGTCATTTTCCTCTTAAAACTCAATTTTTCTTTTTCTGGATTTGAGTCCTGGATCTTCTACTTAATGAATATTCAACTTTAGGTGAGTTGCTTAACTTCTTTGAATCAAAGTTTCCTCAATACCAAAATATATTGTTGGGACGATTAAATAGGATACTAAATGTAAATAACTTAGAGTAATTTCAGACTCAAAGCAAGCACTCAGTACATACTAGCAGCTATCATTAGTAAAAGTGATGCTGGGTTTTTTTATATATATATATTATTATTATTATTGTTTTTTCCATTCCTGCTCTTTCTGTCACTGACAGCTGAGAGTATTAGATGTGATCCAAAACTCACATCTGAGAGAGAAGTAACCAGAGGCCCTTTAAAATGAAGCCTGACTAAAAATTGAGAAGAAGGACTCCAACCCCAAACAAGGACATGCCAAGGTCAGTCACAAAAATGATCTCATCAGACTAATCAGTGACTGAATATGTGATTAGGCTTAGAACAAACTGATGAAAATTAAAAAAATTAAGGTTGATTTAGTTTTATTAAAATTTCTTTTACAAGATCCCTTAAAATCTTTTAAAAATATTTTTTTCAAGACCAACAGAAATACAAAAAAGGTAAACTTCACTCATTAATACAGAAATGCAAAATAAAGCAACAACCAGCTGCCTCTTCCCCCTATCAGACTGAAGCAGATTAAACACTGACAATTCCCCACATTAAGCACCCTGATACACTGTGCAACCTCTTCAGTAAACAATTTAGTTCTATTTATCAATATTTTAAATGCACATCCCCTTTAAACCCAGCCATTCCATTCCTAGAAATATATCTTATAGCAATGCTCACCGAATTGAGCAAAGATGTACGTACATGCAAGGCTGTTTGAAGCATTGTTTGTATTTGCAAAACACTTGAAACAGCTTAAATGTCCATCAAGCTCTCAATAATGCTATGAATATGTGCAGTGCTTTCCTAATATGCATCCCTATAGATAAATTTCTCTGCTTTAGTAACTAAACAAAATGATTTCTATTCCATGAATTTGTCTACTGCTGTATGAATAAATCGCTGAGTAATTCCAGTGGTTTCTATTATTGTCTTCATAAACCTGAGAATATTTACTAGAGGTGTTATGATAACACATGAATGTCAAGAGGTGATTGAAAGGAACTGTTTTGTAGCATTTAATCATTGCTCACTTTCATTTCTAGGCTATTTACCCTGGCCTAAGGGTTCAGCAAAAATCATGTTTTCTTTTCCAAACATATTTTTCTTCCTAAAGTTTCTTATGTTTTTCTCAAACTCCAACTATCTTTTATTTTATTTCTGAAAGGCTTAGTCATTGTCAAACTCTTCCATTTCTAAAAAAAAAAAAAAAAAAGAAAGAAAAGTAAAAAAGGAACACTGGGGACTTTGGAGTGGTGGATTTACATAACCTCTCTGACTATGGTAATGCCTTACTGATACTAACCAGGCAATCAACATGTAAGAAGAAAGAGAGATGTCCAATGAAAAATTGGAATAGTTTGAAATAAAAACCCAGCATGATTCTCTAGGGAAGAAATAAAAAGCAATGTTTTATATATCCCTATAAATGTTCAATTAAGTTTATTTAGAAACTTTTTCCTAATTATGGCATAATCATTCAGGGTAGACATATCATTGCTTTATCCAGGATATTCACAATTGTGTTTGAAAGCCCATTTGTCCCTAGGAGACTAGCAATCAGCTAAGCAGATTATGAAACTATAAATCTACAGAATTGCTTTGCCAAATATCAGTGACTCATTGTTATAATGGTGAAATGAGTTCTTTTACAGAACACTATTGAGTACATCTCACAATTGCCATTTTTCAGTAGCTTAATTTACACTGTGAATTGATTTGAAAAATTTTTTTCCCCTGAAGCTTTGCTTAAAAATAACACATCACAAAAGGGCAAAGCTGAAGAATAAAAGAAGTTGGAACAGATTTTATTTTGAATATTTCTATTTGTGTATTTCTAAAGCAAACTAATGTATTTGCAATCTTTTTTAGACAATATTTGTGCATCTGTGCTCAAGAGAGGGAGGAAAAAAAAAAGACTATGACCACATTTCACTCAGAAAAGCAGTAATACTCACCTCTTTTTTCCATTATTACCTCTTTTTATCTTATATATTTGGACATCAATATATTATATATTGCTCCCATGCCTGAGAATAGAATCTGAACCATTTACAGAAGAGCTTCAATGGATATTGTAATGTTTCTGTAACTTCTTTGCACCTAAGACATATTATAAACAACAGAATGAAAATTTAAAATACTCTTATAATTAGGTCCTTTCTTGTCTGATCAAAATGAAGTCATCTTCTCCTCCTTCACCAAATTCATACACATTTTGACTTAAGCTTTAACATTCTCCCCATTTTTCATTAAACCAAACCGATGCCTAGGTATCTAGCATCCAAAATTGATTGAAACTGTCAGGTTTCAAGGCAGCTGGCCTATATTTTAAAATGTTGGGCTTTAGGCAGCTGCCTGGGTTCTTGATTCTTAGAATACTCTTGGTCAAAAAATGACCAGACATTGCAAAGTAAGGCAAGTGTGAAACAAAGTTTATTGAAAAGACAATGATAGAGTAAGAGCAAGATACATATGCCATAGACCGAAACTGGTCCCACATTGTCATGAGAAGAAAAAGGCAAAGAGGCAAAAGTTATGGCTGGTATTTCTCTTTTATACCACCTGGGTCAAGTCTACCTTGTGGTTGAGAGTTCACCTTGGAACAGGAGTCTTAGGACCATGCAGAAGTCCCAGAAGCCCCTGAGATCCCACTGAGAATGTGGACCACAATAGAGATTTAAGCTAATGGCATGAAAATTAGTCTTAAGGTTGTTGTAGGTCACCTTTAAGGCTCTATTGTATTTTGTTAATAGGCTATAGTGTCTTCCACATCCTTTTGTAATTAGAATGCTAATTTCTGATTGGTATATTAGTAGGATGGTCTTTCCTCCCCAGGTGTGAACAATCACTTGGGAGACAATTAAGGTGGGTGGTACCAAGATGGATCTTTGGGCATCCCCCTTGTCCTCCTTCTCAGGAGAGCCATTTCTAGTCATCTACCTAATATCTCTTTGCCAAATTGAATTGGAGGAAGCAAAGAATTTTGTATGTACATCAGATAATCCATGTGTCTTTTATCATATGTATTTTATTATGAGCCTCATCCAGAGCAAGACATTGGCACTGAATATAATTAATACGAAGAGTTTGAAGTCCTGAAAATTTCTGTTTGGCTACTTTTTTTATTTCTATGTTAATACAATAAAATGATTCCTTTTGAGCTTAGAATGTGAAATTTCATTTTTTCTATTGCTACAAAGGGAAACATGTCTTAATTCTATCAACAATACTTACACCAAACTTGAATTTGTTATTTATCTATCATTGCTTATTGTAAATTATAGTCTATTAATGTAAATAAATGAACTTAATACTTGTAGGCATTGGTCTACATCATTTTTTAACAAGATTGCTGAATAAACAATTGAAGCAATCATTTTTTTAAAAAATATTGTTGTTGTTGTTTTCAATCAGCAGCACCTTAGGAAAGATTTCAAAAGTATATTTCCTTTATCATCTTCTTAGTGCTGGATAAAATCAGTAATTTGCTATACATGAGTGCCAGTAAAGTTCAGTTTTAAACAGTAATTTTCAAATACCAAAAAAAAAAAAAAAAAAAGAAAATCACAGATAAAAATGAAATAGTTTCTCTAAGCTTAAGAACAAGATAAGGACAAATATTATTACCACTTCAATTTGGGGGAGTACTGGAAGTGCTAACCAGAGTGACTAGGCAAAGAAAAGTCATTCAAAATGGAAATGAAAAAGTAAAGAGTGCCTGCTTATAGACAACATGTTCTGATACATGAAAAAACCCTAAAGACTCTATCACAAAACTGTTAACATTAATAAACAAATTCAGTAGAGTAGCAGAATATAAAATAAACATAAAACAGTAGTTTTTCTCTACACTAACACTGAACTATCCAACAAAGAAATGAAGAGTGCAAACCCATTTACCATAACCATAAAATACAAAATAGTTGTAATTTAACCAAGGAGATGAAAGACCTGTGCACTGGAAACTATAAAACATTGATTAAAGAATTAAATTGACAGATATCTTGTGTGGATGGATTTGAAGAATTAGTAGTGTTAAAAATCCATAGTACTGAAAACAATCTATAAGTTCAATACAATTTCTATCATAATTTCAATAATATATTTCATAAAAAAATCATAAAATTTATTTGGAACCACAAAAGAACCCAAATATTCATAATAATCTTGAGGAAAATTAAAAAAAATAGAGGTATCATTGTAATTGAAACAATGTGCTACCAGCATAAAAACAGACACTTAGACCAATAGAACAGAATAGAGAGCCAAGAAATAAATCCATGCAACTGACTTTTTACTAAGGTTCCAAGAACATTTTATGGAAAGAACAGTATTTTCAATAACTATGGTTAATAAACTGGATATACATACGTAAAAGGATAGATTAGAACCTATCCTCATACACGTACCGAAATTACCTTAAAATTAGTTAAAGACTTTAACATAAGGTCTGAAACTATAAATAAATAAATAAATAACTACTAGAAGAAAACAAGGGCAATGATTTATTTGAGGGAGTATATGACACCCCAAAAAGTACAGACATAAAAGCAAAAAATAAACAAATCATATTACAACAAGCCAAAAGTCATCTTTATTGTAAATGAAACAATCAACAGAATGATGAGACAACTTACCAAATGAGAGAAAATATTTGCAAATCGTATGTTTGATAAGGGGTTAACATAAAAATACATAAGGAACACAAGTCAATAGGAAAATAATAATCTGATTCAAAATGAGAAAAGGACCTGAATAGGCATTTCTCAAAGAAGACATATAGGTGGTTAACAGGTATTTGAAAAATCAAGAGAGAAATGCAAATTAAAATTGCACGTCCACCTATTGCAATGGCTATTATCAAAAAGACAAAAGATTAGGCTTGGTGAGGTGGCTCATGCCTATAATCCTAGCACTCTGGGAGGTCGAGGCTGGTGGATTGCCTGAGCTCACAGGTTCCAGAACAGCCTGAGCAACATCTGGTCTCTAAAAATAGCCAGGCATTGTGGCGGGCACCTGTAGTCCCAGCTATTCGGGAGGCTGAGGCAAGAAAATCACTTGAGTTCAAGAGTTTGAGGTTGCTGTGAGCTGTGACTGCGACATCACTCTACCTAGGGCAACAAAGTGAGACTCTCAAAAAAAAAAAAAATCTAAGTGTTGGTAGGAATGTAGCATTGCAGCCATTATAGAAAATAGTATAGAGTTTCCTTAAAAAATAAATAAAAATAAACTACCATATGTTCTGGAAATTTCAGTATTTGGTATATATATATATATTTTTTTTTTCTTTTTTTTCCCAAGTGAAATCTAATTAGCATGTCAAGCAGATATCTGTATCTCCATGTTCACTGCAGCATTCACAACAGCCAATATATGGAATCAACCTATATGTACATCAGCAGATGAATGGAGAAGTAAAATTTGATATATATACACAGTATAATACCCTTCAGTTTTCAAAAAGAAGGAAACCCTGTCATTTGTTACAACATGAATGAACTTGGAGTACATTATGTTAACTGAAATAAGCCATAGACCAAAGAGACAAATACCGCCAATATTTCACTTATATGTAGAATCCAAAAAAGCTAAACTAATAAAAGTAGAGAGTGGAATGGTGATTAGTAGGGCCTTGGAGGTAGAGTGTGGGAGCATTTGCAGAAATGTTGGTCAAAGAACAGAAAATGTCAGTTAGATAGGAGGAATAAGTTTCAGAGATCTTTTGTACAACATGGTGACTATAATTAATAACAGTATATTCTATATTCTTAAAAATCACTATGAGAGTAAACTTTAAGTGTTCTTACCACAAAAATAACTATATAAGGTACACATATGTTAATTAACTTGATTTCTCAATTCCACAATGGATACATATTTCAAAATATCATGCTGTACATGGTAAATAAATATAATTTTTATTTTTCAATTTAAAAATAAGTTAAAAAATACAGTAACACCTATCCCCTGGGAAAAAAGAAGAAAGAAACCTTTAAGGAAATATACTCAGCTGGTTCAATAATACAAGATTCATGTTCTGGGAAACATTATATGTGTATGTTTCCTTTACATTTCATTTTTTAAGACTATGTTTGTACAATAGTCCTCCCTTCTCCTCATTTCATTTTTCAGGGTTTCAATTCCTACACTTAAGTATAGTCTAAAAATATCACAGTATTGAAAGAGACAGAGATAAATGGAGATAGAGATAGGAGAGTGAGCACAATATTCATATTTTTAATACAGTATATATTCTTATAATTTTTCTATTTTATTATCGCACATTATTGTTAATTTATTACTGTGCCTGATTTATAAGTTAAACTTTGCCATAGGTATGTATCTATAGAAAAAAATCAGACTATTAATAAGTATAGGGTTCAGTAAAGGTTTTAGGCATTCATTGAGGGTCTTGGAATGTATCCTCTAAGAATTGGGGGACTACAATGTACAGATAACCAAATTTTGTTTTCATAGCAATAAAATTGAATTGGCTATTTTTTAGTCCATCTAGAAACATAAGTGCTTAGTAATATTACTTTTAAAAATATTTCTTTGCCAATAAGAACTGGTTAACAGTTTAGCTGTGTTTTACACCGTCTTTGTTTTTGTGTTCATGGAGGCTGGGGTGATTTGTGTAAATGGGGGATGGGTGACTTTAAGGAGAGATAGTCTGAAAATACTATGCCATAAGTATAGCAATATCAGGTCAGCATACAGCAAAAATGTATGTAGGAATTGGGGCTGTAGAACCAAATTAATAAAATAAGAAGATGAATCTAGAATAATATAAATATCTAAGACTATTCTAGTCTAAATAACAAAAGCCTTCATCAATAGTCTATTAAGGAGGGATTATAAACTCTAGTTACTCCCTGCTGAGGAAATAAATCAGTCCTGCCAGCAAAAGACCTCTGCATGCCAACAGGGAAGAGATGGCTAATGCAATTTAATATTGGATGAGCATTTTCACAATCATATGTGTGTAAGCATGATAACCTGAACAGGCATACAAAGTCAGGGCAGAATTTCACATAAATTTATACCAAAAAGTACAGAGAAGAGCAATTAAAATTGTTTTTTCTTGAGAGGCAAGTAGATACACCTTTGTGTTTATCTTCTCATTTCAGAGGTGTTTATAGTGCCAGGGGTCAGAAGAGTTATTAAATAAAAAGGCCTGGCTTCTTCTTGTGATGATTATACTTTCAAGAAGCATCCTAAAAATAGTAATGTCTTCAAAGAAAATGTATGATGCCCCATGATCATATCAATGTACACAGCTATGATTTAATTTAAAAAAAAGAAAAAAAAAAGAAACAAAATGTCATTGTTTTACTCTTACAATCTACATTTGTAATTATAGTTTTTGTTATTGCTTGAGTGTGTATATTCATATGTAATTTTATTTATATAATTTATAAAACTATACATACTGGTGAGGATTTAGCTCTTCTAAGCTTAAATTTATTTGGACTACTCAGAAGATCTGATTCCTATGGTCTCCTGTCAGACGTTCATTCATAAACATATGTCAAAGGTATGAGACAAGAGAAAGGTTCAATCTTTGGTTGAAAGGAAACAAATTTTCTCAGTTTTGGCTTATGTACTTTAAGCCATATTTTTTCAGTAATAGAATATAATACAGAATAGAGATACCTATTCTTTTCAGGATCTCTTAAGACAAATACCAGAAATTTGCAAATCCCTAGACAAATGTACTGTATTGACTATGAAAGCAGCATTCCAATCATTAGGATGATTCATCCCTGAATCCTGAGAGAATAAAAACTCTAAACTATCAGATTTTCCTGAGTGACAAAGGGATATCCTGGGTAGTTTGTGAACTGGCCTATAATCATAAGTTTGCTTTGTCCTATATAACTTCACATCTCATCTCCCTTTTCTTTGAAAGTGAGAAAGGGAAAGACAAAGAGAGAGAGAAATAAAAGGAGATGGGGGGAGGAGAGAGAGAAGGAGAAACCTGTTCAACACAGAAGACTCTGAATCCATGTAAAGAATAGTTACTAAAACTGTTATATCAAGGGATAGACAGACATAATGTATTTGGATATAAAAAAAGATATTTGGCAGTATGCCTTGTAGACTCTTTGTGGGAAAAAAAAATGAGCTGGGTAACAGCATTGTTGGGAGTATCTATAAAGGGTTAGGTCAATAAATCCTAAGAGGTTATATCAGTTGAGTTCCATGTCAAACTGAAGTGAGGTATCCTACTTAAGAGCTCTGACCTTGATAATTCTATTTAATACTTCTGTCTGCAACTTGAAGGAGAATATAGAATGAACACATTAAATTTTCAAGTGACATAAAATTTAAGAGACTAGATAACAGAATTAGATTGAAAAGGTTATGGAAACTCCATAGTGATAGATTAAAACTAATGTTGGGGCTCAGAGAATGACATGTCAAAATGAAGGCCTCAGGAGCAGCCTCAGAAGCAAAGTTTCTCTCTGACCTTCTCCTGACCTTCCACCCCATCCCCTTACTTTCCCCTACAGTGAGCAATACGAATTAGAATTCCTCTACCCAAGGGATGTTCATAGAAACCATAATCTATTTTCTTAAAATCCAGCAATAAAACCTAAGCATATTATTCTAATTTAGCCCTCACCTATCCACTATGTTTCTGTTTAACAGCTATCTATAAATAGAGACCCTCATTCCAGAGGGGTGCTACCCATAACCTAGAGTAAGACATGTTACAAAAGAGAGGCCAAGAAGAATCTAAACAGACAACAGACAAGTTTGGCTAGGTTTCCCCACTCAGTCTATTTTCACTAGCTCATACCCTTTTTGTCCAATCACATTTTTATAGGGATATCCTTGTTTTGTTGCATGTAAGCATAAAATAAGATAGCTTCCCCAGTATCTTTGGGTCTTCATTCTGAAGGCTCCAATGTCATACAAAACTATAATTAAATAAATTTGTTATGATTTTCTCTTGTTAATATGTCTTTTGTTATAGGAGTGTCAGCATGACCTTTAAAATGGGAAGGAAATGAATCACCCCTTTTCCAGCCCTATACTAATGAGATCAGTTCAGTAGGGATATACACAACATCAAATGAAAGCAAATCTGGACTTTGTAAAGAAAGACTTCATTAAAAAGGATTATTTTTCAAGGAAGGCAAGACTACTATAATAAGGAGAATTCTTTTGAAAATAAGATCTGAAAATATCTCAAGAGATTGGTAAAAGAGGGTTTTATTTTATAGAAAGTAGTATACAAGGTAGAAAGAACCAGGCATAGGGAAGTGGGTTTGAAAGTAGATCAGAGACTGTTCAACCCTGCATCTATCTTATTGTCTTTGAGGGCCCTTAAGTTTAGTTTGTAATTTGGGCCAACCTTCTGGAGCCTGAGAAAGAGAAGGAATCTTAACCAAAGATTGGTTAGTGAGCTTTTTATTCCAAATGATCAGTAAACAAGAGGATATCTGTGAGTCTTATTTAAGTCATACTGGGAAAGATTTTTTTTGTTGTTGTTGTTATTGCAGTTTTTTGGCAGGGGCTGGATTTGAACCTGCCACCTCCTGCATATGGGGCTGGCGCCCTACTCCTTTGAGCCACAGGCGCCATCTAGAAGGATGGTTTTTATAGTAATTTTTTTTTTTTCCATAACATAAGAGTAGAAGTTCTTTTAACCTCTGTTTTTCATGAGCATAGGGGTCAGGTAAAGTTTAATGTTGCCTGTAATATGTTTTACTAAAAGTCAAAGAATTTAGGTATTGAGAAGAGGATAGGAGTCTCTTGGCATAATGTCTAGGTTATATGGAAAAATAGAGTTTTCGTTGGTATGAACCATCAGAATGAAATGATAGGGGGATAAAGGGCAATTTTATGTTAGAAATCTATGAGGGAGAAGGCTTTAGTAATCTGTTGTGGACTGTGATGATCAGAATATATCTGGAGGAACATGTTTAGTTCTGTATTTGCATGTTGCAGTGTTTTACATTGATTTTAAACTTGTAATTCTTATATTCTCTCTCTACAAGGTAAGTAGGCTTGTCTTCAAATACGTATTTGAAGAACATTCAGATGAAAGTAGGGTTACATGTGTATCTTTTGTGGATTCTGTGAGTAGAAGTAAAGTCAATTAATAGAAGTTATGAGTTGTAGATTCCTGTTCAACCAAAGAAAGAATATTTTACATTTTTCTTATCCAGAGGAATTCTAGTCATTGAAATGACTAGAACCCCCCTTTACCACACCTTCAAGTAAAGGTGTGATAAAGGAAGTTCTGCAGTGGATGAGTGGTTGGTCTTATTTCTTAGGTCTCTTCCCACTTCTGTCATCCTGTTATTATCCCAATTGACCACTTCAATCTGCTTCAGATTCTTCTTTCTTAGAAAGACTTTGTCCCTTTACATTTACAGGGGATGCAGAGACTCATCCTCAGCTGTACCAAGAACTTACTACAGAACAGTGATGTATTTGAAAAATGCATTTTAGGTAATAAATAATCAAAGGGCACAGATATTAGAGACTACACTTCTTAGCCACTAGTCCCTGTCTTTCCACATATTTGTTCTTCTGCTCTTCCCCTAATTTTAAAAACTGGGATGTTTCTTTTCTTCCCTTCCTTCCTTTTTCTCAGGCTAATTGAAATATCCATGTTTGTTTCCATAGCGAAATTTCCTGTTGTTTGTCATAAACAGTAACAGAATATGCTATACCAAAATATGCCACATTGGCATAAATATTATTATTTTTTAATTTTTTTATTATTAAATCATAGCTGTGTACATTAATGCGATCATGGGGCACCGTACACTGGTTTTATAGACCGTTTGACACATTTTCATCGTACTGGTTAACATAGCCTTCCTGGCATTGTCTTAATTATTGTGTTAAGACATTTACATTCTACATTTACTAAGTTTCACATGTAACCTTGTAAGATGCACTGCAGGTGTAATCCCACCAATCACCCTCCCTCCGCCCACCTCCCCCCTCCCTCCCCTCCCTTTCCACCTTCCCCCTATTCTTAGGTTATAACTGGGTTATAGCTTTCATGTGAAAGCCATCAATTAGTTTCATAGTAGGGCTGAGTACATTGGATATTTTTTATTCCAGTCTTGAGATACTTTACTAAGAAGAATATGTTCAAGCTCCATCCACGTAAACATGAAAGAGGTAAAGTCTCCATATTTCTTTAAGGCTGCATAATATTCAATGATGTACATATACCACAGTGTATATGTACATTTATTAATTTATTAATCCATTCGTGGATTGTGGGCACTTGGGCTTTTTCCATGACTTAGCAATTATGCATTGGGCTGCAATAATCATTCTGGTACAATTATCTTTGTTATAATGTGATTTTTGGTCTTCTGGGTATTGGCAGCCATCCTACCAAATGGTACTTCATATTTTATTTTTTGCTGTTGTTGTATTAATTTTTTTTTTTTTGAGACAGGGTCTCACTATATCATCTAGGTTGGTCTTGATCTACTGGGCTCAAGCAATCCTCCTGCTCAGTAATTGAGATCACAGGTGCCCCACTGTTCCTGATTCACAATTTTCCTGGAGAATAATAATGTTGAACTTTTTTATGTGCTTATTGGACATTTGCAGATCTTTGGAGAAATGTTTATTCAAGCCCTCTGTCCATATTAAAACTGGGTTGTGTGTTCTTCTAGAAAAAAAGCCACTGAAGCATCCCCTCAGGGGCTGACTTCCATGTCCAACCAAAGTTGAGGTCACCTGCCATGCAGTGGGTCAGCATAAGGCACCTCAGGGCATGGGGGTGGGGGTGCCATCCCATTCAGAAATAGGCAGTGACCTTGAGCTGCCAGCATCCTGCACAACTTCAGAACACCAGCAGCCAGTAGGTGCTCTGAGCACATGGAAAAGGGGCTACATTTGCCCCACTCTTCACAGGAATAGGACAGAGCCTAAGAGAAGTGGGGCATCCCCTCTGGCCACACCAGGGGCAGCAGCTACCACAGAGTGACCACAGACTTTACTCCCTCTTTCTCTGGCTTTAGACTCTGCCCCCACTCACACCCACTTCCCATGCCACCCCCAAGGCTAGAGCCCCCGGGATGGTCGGTGTCCACAAAGATAGCATACCTTGACTACAGCTTCAGGGGAAAAGCCCTGAGCAGGGAGCTTCCCCACAGACACTGGGGAAAACGAATGACCAGACAGATGGCAGAGGAGAGAAGGGAACACCACGCCTGGGATGATGAGGATAGAGTAAATTCCAGCAACAAAAAGACCGAGTAGATAAAAAACAATCAGGGCTGGTCAGGAGGAATTCTAAGCACAAGTGCCCACCTGCCTCTGCCCCTGCCCCTGAGCACAGTGCCCACAGAGCTACCTGTCAGTCTAGGCGGAAAGAGACGTAGAGGGACCTCCAGGCTTCTGGGTTATTCAAACCCATGGACAAGAGCTTGGGGGCTTGTCCCCACATCTTAACAGTTGCAACAAAAATGACAGCAGAAAGGGGTCAAACCCCACATGATGTAGTTCATGAAGCCCTCTGCCCCACAGGAGGAGCAAGTGGTGAGCTCTGCCTGGACGTGTTCCTACAACTCTAACATGACAGGGATGGCAACAGGCCTAGCTCAGACTTCACCACATTAAATGACATGGTTTTAAATCACAAGCATTTTTACTAATAAGAAAAACAAGTAAGGATATGCAGAGAACAGTTTTGGTGGTATAATTTAATCTGTAGTGGTTGTAGTATGAGTAAATCTCCATGCAATAATCCTGTCATTCATAATTTTATTGAAAATAACCATGAGAATAAAAATTGTGTCTACATTATAATTACTGTTTCATAAAATGTAGGCATGCTTGTAACAACTAAATGGTTCGGTGTCTAGAAAAATGAATATGTCTCTCCTTGCTTCTATTGTGAACATTAATCTTGTTGTACAATTGCTTCTCAATAGATAATCATAGTCACGCACTTTAGGTGACTGACCTTTGCCGTGAATCCATCTTTCAATCTCTTAAAACAAGAAGAGGGGGGAGAGTACTCCAGGCATAGGGAAGGACACGTGCCAAGGCCCCATGGCCTGGGTAAAGAGAGAAAGAGTGTGGTACAAGGCAAGGCAGGGCTCATGCCATAGGGAGGGGTATACCACAGTTATCGTGAGGGGGCTCGGGAAGAGTCCACAGGAGAGGAAGGTGATGGCTAGATCTGCTTCTTTAAAAGGTTGCTCATTAGTGGCTCACTCCTGAAATCCTAGCACTCTGGGAGGCCAAGACAGGCAGATTGCTTGAGCTCAGGAGTTCGAGACCAGCCTGAGCAAGAGCAAGACCCTGTCCCCACCAAAAATAGAAAAATGAACCAGGAATTGTGGCAGACACCTGGAGTCCCAGCTACTTGAGAGGCTGAGGTAGGAAGATCTCTTGAGCTCAAAGTTTGAGGTTGCTATGAGCCATGATGATACCACAGCACTCAACCCCATGGTGACAGAGTGAGACTCTGTCTCAAAGAAAAAAATTAAAAATAATAAATAAATAAATAAATAAATGGTCGCCCATCCTGCCATGGGAGGGAGGATCCCAGAGGCCAGGGCAGGATTGAAGGAGCTAGAGACCAGGAAAGAGGCTCTGCAGGGGGCATATGAACAATGCTAAAGTCCCAGGGAATGGATGAGATTAGGATAAAAAATACAGTAACCAGAGACAGCAACCCAGGACAAATCCTTGGACATTTAACATCAGGGTAGTGGAGGTGGAATCTGAAAAGCAAACCGAGGTGGACAGTCTGAGACATGGGAAGAAACTAGGGTTGCTCTGCCACAGAAGCCAATGGAAGAAGGGAGACATCTGCCACATGGGTTCAGTGATGTGCTGTTGGCAGTGACTTCAGCAAGCAGCGTGTGGCTGAGCATGTGGTAGGAGCCGCCTGGGCAGGTCCCAGTGAGGAGAGGATGAGAAAAGGGAGACAGAAATACAGACGCCTTCCCAACAAGGTTAGGAAGGAGAGAGGGGCCCAGGAGGAAGGCCTGGGTCCAAAGACCTTTCTCAAAAGTCTAGTAGTGCCAAGACGGAGCAGTGGGACATATGGAAAAGGGCGGGGCATCTCCTGCACAGGGCCAGAGTCAAACCCAGGGATGGACGAGCCAAGGAAGTCTACGTGGAGCCAGAGGGCTACACCTGGACAGTCCCCATGGGCAGGTGCCTCAGCTGCTGCCAGCTCGTACTCATCACCATTGTCAGAAGATCAGAGAACAGCCAACAGGAGAGGGCCATACTTATCAAGCAAGTGTTTGTCCAAAGTGCACCGAACACTATTTTTCTGAATTATTGAAAACAATTGTTAAAAGTTAAATAGCTCAATAAGCCAAAGAACTCTCATTAACAATGAATAGACTCATCGCCCACACACTAGCAGATCGGGAGAGTTTAATTGTCTTCACAGCATTTCTGTCTCTGAGCTACAGGGAACCTGCCAGGAGGAAAACCATATGCCCGACTCAGATGCTCCGGCCAGGAGGTCACATCTCTCAGCCTCGGGGAATGCTTGCTTGAGCCACACTGCTGGCTGCCGGAAAACTGGGTGCAGACCTCGCTTACGCAGACGCAAATGGATCATAATTGCAAAACCTGGGCACACTAAAGTCATCAGTCATCAGTCAGACAGGCTGAAAAGAAGAAAATGAGAACACCACAACTGTTATTTTCCTTTCTGATGAAACTGCAAATGTAAAACCTGCTTTTGGTGGAAAGACCCAATCTACGGCTCATTATCTAGATTCAACTTGCGTTCATCGGTTCGGATCAATTTGTCTCTGCACACACTTCCGAGGCTTGTGCAAGTCTGAGTACATTTGTGACATTGATGTATGAATTCTCCTGCTTTGATGAAGATAAAAATAAAGATAAACTCTTCCTGGTTTAAAAAGAAAATACTCTCCTCTATTGAGTCCAGCTTCTGGGTCCCCGATGCATCAGATAATGTCTGTGTTGAAATGGAAAACTCATTACTTGGTGTTCCACTTTTTGCTTCATTCCTATGAGCTTCTGGTAGCCTTTCAATAACTGACTTAAATCAGCCAAGGCAGTTCTGTTGCTTGCAAACAAAGGATGATAGAGGTTCTAATTTAGGTTAGCATCTCTCATCATCCACTAATTTAGGTTAGCATCTCTCTCGTGCTGACCTAAATTTTCAAACCTATAGAAAAGTCTTCACTATTTCTACAACACAGCTCTTTGCTCCAAGAGAGTGGGAATCAAGTGAAGAGGCTAATAGAGAAACTCCAACAGCCAATGGCTTAACCCTAAATTCACTACTGTGCTACCACTACTGCTAAAAAAAAATAATAAGATTGACAGACAAAAGTTTGGTGTATGAGATTAATGTATGTTGAAGAACTTGTACATCACCAAGAGTGAGCTCCTCTGTAGTAACAGGACTGTTCTGCCATCCTTCAAAATAAAATGATCAGGATAGTAAGCTGGAAATTTCAGTGAGGCACCAACTTTGATACTTACCATGTCCTAAAGCCCACTGTGAGACTGACTTGACCCGTCAACAGCAAATCTCCGCATCTTTATCAGAACCCATTGGATGTCTCATCTACGTGGGGCCCACCCTTCACATGCCAGCCCCATGTAGATGAGACTTCCAATGGGTTCTGAGAAAGATGCGGAGATTTGCTATTGACCAGTCAGGACTGATGAACTCTCTGGAGAAGGCTGTCTCCTGAGGCCACCACCACTCCAGGTGGGAGGGGAAGGGGCCTCAACTAGTAGTATGTGGGCAGTAGCCCAGAAGGGGCAGTTTTCAAAAGGATCTGTGGAGACAGGAAGTGAGCAGATTCCAGGGAAAATCTGGGAGGAAAATCAGCAGGTTGGAGACAGGGGTTGCTCAGGGGACCTCATGAAAACTGAAAACCTTCGTTCTGCAAAAACCCCTGTGAAGAGGATGAGAGGACAAGCTACAGACTGAAGAAAATATTTGCAAACCACATTTCTAACAAAAGACTAGTATCAATGAGATATGATAAAAACTCTCAAACGTCAAGAGTTAAAAACACAAACACTCCAATTAGAAAATAAGCAAAATACACGAACAGACACTTCACTGAAGAGGACAAGCAGATGGCAAACAAGTTTATGAAAAGATGTTCAACATCATGAGCCATCAGTTAAATGCAAATTAAAGCCACAATAAGGTATCACTATGCACCTATCAGAATGGCTAAAATAACAAGTAGCAACAATACCAAACACCAGTGAAAATGTGGGATAAAATGGATCATACACATGTTGCTCAGGGGAATGTAAAATGCTGCAGCTACCCTGGAGAAAAGCTTGGTGTTTTCTTATAACACTAAACATAAAATAATATGTTCTAGCAGTTGCACTCTTTAGCATTTGCCCCCAAAGAGAAGAAGACATGCTCACACAAAAACATGAGAGTTTACAGTGCCTTGATTCACAACAGCAACCCAGAACTTGAAATGCCCCAGAAGTCCTGCAGTAGGTGAATGGTTAAACAAATGTTGGTATATCCATACCATGGCATACTACTTAGCAGTGAAAAGGAAGAAACCATTGACATACACAAAAGTTTGGATGAATCTCTAGGGAATTATACTGCATGGAGAAAAAAGGTAGTGCAGAAGAGTGTATGATTCCATTTATGTAACACTTCTGAAATGGCATAATATTTTAATTGGAGGACAGAATAGAGGTTTCTAGGGTGCAGGGATAGGATGGACGGGGCTATATAAAAAGGCAATGCTAAGTAACTTCTCAGCATTTTGACTGTGGTGGTGGGCACACAAGCCTACACAGGCAACAGAATTGCACAGTCATTATAAAACATACACAATATAAGTACAAGTGGGGAATCTGAATAGTATCTGTCAGTGTCTATATTCTGGATGTGTTTTACACAATATTTTCTTGGAGAAAACTGAGGACAATGTACATGAGATGTCTCTGTATCACATCTCAAAACAGCATAGAATCGATAATTATTACCGATTTTAAAAACAGGCACTCTTCACTCTGACTCATTCTGCTATACACTAATTTTTTTTTCATTCCATTACCCTGGGTAGAGTGCCATGGCATCATAGCTCACAGTGAACTCATACTCTTGGGCTCAAGCAATCCTCTTGCCTCAGCCCCCCAAGTAGCTGGGACTACAGGCACCCTCCACAATGCCCTGTTAGTTTGCCATTTTTAGTAGAAATGGGATCTCCCTCTTGCTCAGGCTGAGCAACTACTGAGCTCAAGCAATCCACCCACGTGGCCTCCCAGAGTGCTAGGATTACAGGCATGACCCACCCTTAATATACACTGATTTCGACTCCCTTTAGTTAATTTTCACCAGCCCCCCCCACCACATGGTTCAAGTTTAATTTACCACAGGACATTAAACGTAATTGACTGCACAAAATACAGAATTCACTGCTAAGTTCAGTCCACATATCACTACATCAAGAACAGAGACACATCTTGGTGGGTGATGAATCTTGTCACTTCTTCCAAAGTCTGTCAGTAATCGATCCTCATGCCATTGTTTAGTTCACCCACACAAGGCAAAGTATATCCTTCAGCTGATTTCTTATGTCTTGCCAAAACACAGCAGAAAAAGAAGATCAAAATATGCCCAAAGCAAAAAGAAGAAACAAAATAAAGAGCAAAAATCAATGAAACTATAAACAGTAAAACAATAGAGCAAATCAATAAAAAAAGTTGGCTATTTTCCCCTTGGTTCTATTGAGATATAATTAACAAAATCATATATATTTATGGCTTACAATATGATGTTTTGATATAATTTAACATAAATGTATAATTTGTGGGGAGGAAAGTTGGTTCTTTGAAAGGGTCAATAAATTTGACAAATTCTAGCAAGACCAGAAAACAATAGAAAAGAAACAATTTCACTATCAGGAATAAAACAGGGAATGTCACTTACAGACCATGCAAACATCAGAAGGGTAATCAAAGAATGCTTATAATATACACAAATTTCACAACGTATGTGGGCCTATTCTTTGAAAAAAACAAATTACCACAATTCACCCAATATGAACTCAGTAATTTTATTAAGTCTTCAATTGTTAGTGAAATTAAATTTGTAATTAGAAATTACTGAAAAGGAAATTTCCAGAGAAGATTCTTCCACTGGAGTCTTCTACCAAAGGTTTAAATGAAAATTAACATCAATTTAAAACAACAAAATGAAAGGTAAACACTTTCCAAATAGTTTCATGAGGCTAGTATTACCCTGGGTAATAGGGTAATAGACAAAAAGACAGTATAAAAAAAACACAAACACCAATGGAGACAAAGTACATATTAGCAAATAGAATTCAGCAACACCAATACACTGTGACTAAGGCAGGATTACTCAAGGTGGTAAGATTCACTCAGTATTTGAAAGTATATCATTGTAATCCATCACGCTAATAAGGTAAAGAAGGACATAATCATATTAATTGATTCATTAAAAGTGCCAGAAATGGTATTACAGACCAAATGTTTGTGCCTCCTCCCCCCGAAAAATTCATATGATAAAATACTAATCCCCCAAGTGATGGGTGTCAGGAGGTGAGGCCTTTGGAGGTGAATAGATCATGAAGAGATTTAGTGGTCTTAGAAAAGAGGATGCTAGGGCGGCGCCTGTGGCTCAAAGGGGTAGGGCGCCAGCCCCAGCCAGAAACTGCAAAAAAAAAAAAAAAGAAAGAAAGAAAAAGAAAAAGAAAAGAGGGTGCTTCAACCCTTCCACCACATGAAGACAGAGAGAAAGTGGGTGCAGTCTATGAACAAGGAAGTGGGCTCTCGCTAGACATGAAATATGCAGGTGCCTTGATTGGGAACTTCCCAGTCTCAAGAACTATGAGAAATAAACATTTGGTGTTCAAGCCACCCAGCATGTGGTAGTTTTGTTATATAGCTGCCCAAACAGACTTAGACAAATGGATGGAATGGAATGAATGGAATTAAGGGGATGGATGGGATGGGACTGAAGACCCTTGCATAATTCCTTAATATCACTTCCATCTACAAACCATATTGGACTTTTCCTTAATAACTGTCTTGATAAGATTATAATCTTAAAGTCAAAAAGTGTTTGATGAACATGAATACTGTCCCCATGAATTGCTTTTGCATTAACACAATTTCTGTGAGTACATTACTTAACAAATCAGGCAAGAGAAAACTTTTCTAAAAGCAAATAGACTGTTCACATCCATATTACCAGTTCTATGTTTCATCCATTGAAACATAGAAATTCAATGTAGAAAAGAATCAAAGTCACAGAAGACATTGCTTTACCCACCATCAACAATACAGAAGATAACTGATAAATGGACAATTTATCCCCACTCCCCAAAAAAGCCCTCCTTCCTTAAACATATCCTCGCTGTTCAGAGAAACATGTCCAGCTGCTGCACACACTATATGACAGCTTTGATCTAGCCTCAGATGCCTTTTGCCTGATGCCAATACTCTGAGACCAGCCCTCATTGCCACTGGTGGAGCTCCTCCCGTACAGGTCGAGATGAAAGAACCCCTGAGAGAGAAAAATACCAGCTGAGACCAGCACAACCACTATCAACGATTTTCTATAGGATCACATGGAAAAACAACTCAAAAGAACAGAAACTCACCTATTCACATGAGAGATGGCTGGTGACAAAGGAAGAGCCTCATAAATTCTGGGAGAGTCAGGGGTGGTGATTCCTCCAGGGAAATAAGGTAACTAGTAGCAGACAAGAGATAGTCATTGCAATTCACTGCCTCAGCAATCCTCAGAAGTAAAAGAGAAATTATTACAAAATGGCAAAAGAGGGCGCTGTGGTAGAAACTGAGTTTGGAATTTAATATTATAGTTCAAATTATTGAGACAGTTATCTTTGGAGGATGAAATTTTCAATTCTATTATTGAATATCTGTTCTACTTAAGCTTCTTTTCCAGCACCTTCAAGGGATACCAAGGGAGCTGTGATACAATCCTTGACCACCAGTAACAGGCAATCTAACTGAGACACAGCAAGACAGCCCAGGCAACTGTCAAATCACAGAAGGAATCAGAACAACTGGAGCTAGACTCTCAGCAACAAAGCAAAGTTCAGGAAGCATTCTGGGACTTGTCAGAGAGAGAAGGCATGTCCCACGGCTGCCCTTTCCTTTGGGATTTGACTCCGCCAGGGCCTGAGAAGAATCCCGGGCCCCTGAAAGAAAACCCCCTTCGTCCAGCCCGAGGCCAGCCTGTTCAACAAACATTCTTAAAGATTAAATATTGTGGGCAGCACCTGTGGCTCAGACGGTAAGGCACTGGCCCCATATACCAAGGGTGGTGGGTTCAAGCCTGGCCCCAGCCAAACTGCGACAACAACAAAAAAAAAAAATAGCCGGGCGTTGTGGTGGGCACCTGTAGTCCCAGCTACTCGGGAGGCTGAGGCAAGAGAATCGCTTAAGCCCAGAAGTTGGAGGTTGCTGTGAGCTGTGTGATGCCATAGCACTCTACCAAAGGCCATAAAGCAAGACTCTGTCTCTACAGAAAAAAAAAAAAAAATACAATAATAATAATAAATAAATAAAATTTTTAAAAGATTAAATATTATAACATACCGGTAACTCTTTGATGAGTTCCCATGCCAATATAAATTCTGCTAATGAACTGTCTGAGTTCAGGAACATGCACATTCCCTGGTCCCTGCTTTCATTCCCCTGGAGGGGGCAGGATCTCTACACTAAGTCCCCAGACTGGCTTTAGTCACACCAGATGGAGGCACAGGATGCCTGAGAACAAATTTAAGGATCTGCCCACCTTCCCCTGAAGTAGGTAATAGAACAAGCAGCATATACTGTGTTTACTACAGGCCAGGCTCTGGCTTCAGGACGACCACACGAGGTGGGGCTCTCACCACCCATTTCTCGGTCTGGGAGGTGACTACAAGGGATGCCCATCCCAGCCGGAGTGCTGACCCACAGTAACCGGACCTGCTTACCAGGGGGCTCTCTGGGAGCTGGACCCTGCTCTGCCCCGACGTGGAAGTCCCTTATTGGGAAGAGCAGGCAGAGGATGGCCCTGCCATTCCAAACAGAGCCAGGGCTGCTGTGCTTTGACAGCCCCTTGAACAGTGATTGGGCGAGGAGTGGCCATGTAACCCAATCTGAGCAGTGAACTGTGAGGGGATTATCTGCAAGGACCCATGGGAAAGGTCTTCCCTAGTAAAGAGGGCGCCAGCACCTGTCTGGTTCTGCATGCAGGCAGCAGGTGTTGAGGGCTGTGGCTTTTGTGGTACTTTCTCCAGACGCAGTACTTCCTGTGCTAAAACCAGAATGTTCCAGACAAACTGGCAGCCCCAATGGACATTCTCCAGCCAGGGAGGACTGCATCCAGCCTAACTGCAGTCACCACCTCTAGGCTTCCATTTAGTAAAAATAGCAAAGGACCATAAGTCCAGGCCTGTTTTAACCAAGTGGTTCTGATGTTTGTGGTCAAGAGCATCAGACAGAGAGATGCCAGAGTGATTCCGCTGACCTAAGAAGGGGAGAAGGGTTGCAAAGGTTGGATTGCCTGCCCAGGGATGGAGCGCTGGGCCTGGAACGAGGCCATACCAGGGATGTTTGATCAGGACCGCCCAGCTCACAGCTCCTGCATGTCCTTTAGAATATGCTATCTGCACCCTCAGCAGGGTGCATTTTTGAAGGTAATGACTGGTGCTTGGATATCTTGAATTCCCAGACCTCAGCATGTGCAATTAACAAATTAAATCTGAGAAGTCTGACTTGCCTCTTTCATCTGGATAGGAAGGCTTAGGGGAGCCTCCCACTACTTCAGAGCCTGTGGAACACTCGGTTTGTCAGATGTTTCTTTGGATCTGTCTTCAGCAAAGAAAACTCTTTATTTATTTTTTTTTTTTTCTTTTGAGACAGAGTCTCACTGTGGTCATCCTCATAAAGTGCCATGGCATCACAGCACACAGCAACCTCAACTCTTGGGCTTAAGCAATTCTCTTGCCTTAGCCTCCCAAGTAGCTGGTACTACAGGTGCCTGCCACGACACCCAGCTATTTTTTTGTTGCAGTCGTCATTGTTGTTTAGCAGGCCAAGGCCAGGCTCGAACCTGCCACCCTCGGTGTATGTGGCCAGAGGAGTGAACTGGACTATAGGAGCTGCCTGAGGAAAACTCTTTAAAAGTGCTTGCTTACATGGCAGACAACGTTCTATGCCTTTTACAGACGGATCACAGGGACCCATTTGATCATCTTACATGTGATAATGGCATGATGTTTGGAATTTGAGGGCATGTACACTGGTTTAGGAAGGGTGTAGGGAAAATGCTCTTTGAGAGATTAAGTGTTAATAGAACAACTCTCTGGAGTCCTTGGTCTCCTTCACTAAGTGGTGGGACCAGGTGAACTGCATACATGATTTAGTAGAAGGCAGAGCCTTCTCAAAAGGCACCATGCAGAGGAGATTGATGCACCACATTCTTGAGCCCAGAGATACGCTGGTGATGAGGGTTTACTGTGACAGCCACAAGAACTAGAAACAATGGCCCCCCCTTCCCAATGTTATTGAAACAGTAAACTATCAGGAACGGATTTGTTTGAGGCTTTCCATAACACAAATACAAGTGATATCTTGGTCTCAAAGTGACAATTCTCTAAATCTTAGGTAATAAAATGTGGGAGATCGATCACCTCTTTTCTTTTAAGGACACTATATTTTGCCCTTGTGTAATTTCTCTGAAAGGGAATGAATTATATTTTTCCCAGTGGAAGCTGCAAGATGAGACTGTCAAGGGCTATGATGGACACATGTTGTTTTTGCCTCCTGGTGACTGCTCTCTTCTGGGACCAGTATCTTTCTAATGGATCTTTGGAGAGTCCCCTCTAAACCTCTTTATTTTTTAAAGAGACAGTGCCTGGCTCTGTTGCTCAAACTGGATTACAGTGGCACAGTCACAGCTCACTGCCACCTCAAGTTCCTGAGCTCAAGTAATCATTCTAGCTCAGACTCCCTAGTAACTGGAACTACAGGTGCAAGCCTCCACACTCATCTAATTTTTCTTACTTTCCTTAGAGATGGAGTCTTACTGTGTTATCCATTCTGGTATTAAACTCCTGGCTTCAAGCAATCTTCCACCTGGGCCTCCCAGAGTGCTGAGATTACAGGTAGGAGCCACCACCCCCATCCTTTACCCATATCCTTTGGATGAGCCTGACCTAACTACCATGTCAGGGGTGAATTCTCACCCAGGCTTAAACCAGTCAGCATATTCTACACCTCCTCTTATCCCTGTCTTCCCAGACACAGTGATAGCTGACAGAAGACACATGGACCACCTTTGCCAGTAATACTCAGGCCCAGTCCTTTAAAGCAGCTTATGAAAGAAGAGAGGCTCTGTCTGCTGCTAAGGTTGCTGAGAAGTGAGGCTATAAGCTAGGTGCCCCTAATGGGCATCTCTCCTGCACAGGGAGGTTGTCCCCCCACAATGCGGCCAACAGAGAGGAAGGAGAATTCCCTGGTGGTGTCATGCTCATCGTCAGATTAAGCCACGCCTAATGCAACTCCTTCTCTACTCTTCTTACCTAAGTCCTTTTTCACATGGGTTTTCTGTCACTAGAAATCAAGAGTCATTACTCAGTGTCAAGGAAGAGTGTCAAGGTCAGAGCCTAAGCAAGAGTGAGCCAGGCCTGCTTTCACCTCCTGTCCTTGAACATCCTCTGTTGTTCTAAATGTCAGTACAGCAGCCTTTTAGACAGACAGTTGCATATGGAAATTAATAAGCAATAGCAGAGCTTTTTTAAAATATGCACTTGCCTACTGGCAAAATAAAAATGGAACCGTAGGCGCAAAGAGACTGAATTGACAGAACAAGAAGTACTCATTGAGCTTCAAGGGGTGCTCTGCTAAGGACCTGATGCATATTATCCCATGTACTTTCTCAGACCCCATGGTTGGGTTATGGGACAGCTCCTTTACTGATGGGGAACTGAAACCTTGAAAAGGGACCAATGATTTCCTGAGTCCCACCACACACAGGATAAGGATTTGAACCCAGGGCCACTAGCTCAGAGGCCACTGCTTAAAACAACCACTCTGTACTGAGCAGAAAGCACATCTCCAGAGCTCTCCAAGACCTGTCAGAGAGTCTGTAATTCAATAGGTACAGGGTAAATATTTGTTGATCAAATACAACAATGAACCTAGAATATTTGCAACCTAAGCCTTCTGTAGTAATCCATCACATACTTCTTGAAACCCCATGATGCTCAGGAGAATATTAATCTTAGAATTTCTCTGGTAAATTGTCAATTCCTCCCTTTTACAGAACAGGTGTTCCAGGAAAAAAAAAAAAAAGGGACTGTATTCGTGAAGTTTATTGAACACATTTCATGCCTTTAGTGCTGATGGCTATAGGAGAGCAGGGAGAAGGGAGATGCTTGGAAGGGGAGGCAGATGTGAAGGTGCCCTTGAGGGACAGACACTGGACTTGTCCCCAGATCTTCACAGTCACTGATAAGCAGTGGTCGTAAAGTGCACGGCAATCTCATCCAGGGTCAGGGCTTGTCCTCAGATGACGAACTCATCCAAAACTCCGTTCTCAAAGCATTTGGTCTGGTTCTTCCCAGACCCCTTCACGAGGTTGACATCAAGGTCCCCATGTTCCCACCTAGGTCAGATGTACTTGTGTCCCATTGGTATGGACTCTCAGCCCCTTGTGGATATCCGTATGACCCAGACATGAGTCCAGGACAGACCAGGGAAAGAGCAGAGATCACATTCTGTGTGATGTAGGAATGAGCCCACAGATATTTGTGTTTCTAGATTTCAAGCACATTCTGCTTTCTGAAAAGGGTTGGTCACTGTCAGTTTTGATGTGTCCTAATACAGCTTGTAACATAGGCCTGACTTTCCTCTATCCTCAGGGCACAATAAAGAAACTGCCTTTGACCCATGTCCCACAGTCTTCAAAAGTGTTTTACAGAGAGTCCTGGCTGTGTTAATATAGAGACACAAACCCAATTGCCAGCACACAAAGGTGGTGATCCAAGTACTTGAGAACCTTCAGGGCATAGCCACCGACCAGTTAGAGTGGAATCAAAACATCAATTCCCTTCACCCTAACCATGGAGAGAAGAATCTAAGAGGGAGCTCCGAGCTCCTCCCCTACCTCTGTGGGTCACTACACCTGGAGCATCCAGTCCCCCTGCAGGTATCTGTGCCCACTCCCCTCCCAAAGATGGGGGCCTCCTACCAATTTTCATCCACTTCTCCCACCATCTTTCTTTTCAGCCTCTAAACTCTCTTGGCCAGATCTCTTTCTTGATCCGCACGTGCACACTGTCCCCTGCCCTCTCCAAAGGGATGGATACTCTACCGGCATCTCAGAGCCAACCTTTCCAAGATCAAGCTCATCAACTCCTGGGCACAAACACGCAAAACTCTTCTCTCATCCTATCTTATGCCAGGCCCTGCAACCTGGTCACATTTCTCTGTATCACCTTCTCTCCATCCCTGGGACCACCACCTGGGTGTAATCCCACACAGCCTATCACCTGGAGCACGGTCACAGTCTCTACCCAGTGTTTCTCTGTCATCCATAAGCTGTGTGGGCTCTGATTCAGGATTGCCAGGGAATCTGCATTTCCAGCCACCCAGGCAAGGCCAGTGACGCCAGTGCAGACACCACACGTTGAGCAGTAAAGTTCTGGATAATCCCCTTGCCTGTAGTGTCACCCACCTCTGCTATAGCCTGAGGGTCCTTCTCACATGCACGCTGGTTCATGCTCCACCCCTGAGTAGAAACTTCCCACCCTCCCCATGCTCCCACAGATCCCACTGCTTCACTGTGACCCCCTGCAGCCCCTGGAGTGTACTTAGTACATGCCCTGCCCTCTCCAGAACCCCAACCCACCATGCTGTTGCCCTCCTCAGAGTGGGACTGACTTTTCTTTGTGTCCATAGGGCCTCTGCTGATCTGACATCTGACCTCTGAGCCTCCCAGACAGATGCCTCTCCTCTCGGCCATGGCATTTGTCACATGGTGCTACAGCCATCTTGTTTTTTGTTGTTGTTTTTTTAGCAGCCATCTTGTTACTGGTCTTTCACTCTAAGGCCTAAGGGAGCAGGGGCTAAGTCCCTGGGACTCTCCATAGCAAAGGGGTCCTGCCACCACAGTGTTCACTAGGGATCTTGAAAAGACAGAGGACAGCTTCCCAGGGCCTCTCTCATCCTTCATCCTTCCCCTGGTCTGAGAACCCACTGGAAGGCCTGACGCCAAATTCAGTCTTCCCTGGAGTACATGCACACAGCATTTTTATCAGAAAGCAAACCACCCCTTTCCCTAATTAGCTGACAGCTGCAAGAGCTCCCCTGTCACTCTGCCTGTAGGCTCTAAGCTCGAAGGCTCCGAGTAATATCTTGTGATAGAAGTTAATACTGAATGTGGCAAATTACATCATCTCAGACTAATCACACTTAATCCCACTATGTTTATTTTAAAACAAAGGAGCATTTCTGATCAAAAGGATGTAGATGTATAAAAAGCCCCTGAGTTTTCCCTCTTGTTGCGTAAGAGATATTTTCTGAGCTCCCCCCACATGTACTGGGAAGACTGATGAGGTGCTACATCTGCCAGGCCCACATCCTAGGAGAAGGCAGACAAATTGTCTGATAGCCTATTGTCCCTTCGGAACCAGTGCCACTGCAGGGGTGCTGCTGCTCCATGACCCATCCATCTCATCTAACTCAGGCCTTCACAGCAATGTCCCTTGCCTCCAAAGCTGCCCCCACAGAAAGCACACACCACAAATGTCATCAGGTATATTGCAGGGCTCAGTGAAGAAGGACTCTGAGGGCCCTCCAGAGCTTGTGGTGGTCCCAGGGAGGCAGGTTTAATTCAGATGTGATAAACATACCCCCACCATCTCTGTCTGCCTAAGCCACAAGGCTTACAGTAGGGTTCTGTGTTGTATACAAGTCATCACAATCTTGAGGTTTCTGCAGGCCTGAATCCTGGCCCAGCTAACCTGGCTATCTGTTCTGTGTCTCACAAATCAGAAATCAAGGTGATGTCTGGCCTTGTTCTTTTCTGGAGGCTCAACTGCAAGCACCACTCACAAGTCCCTTCAGAATGTCAGCAAAATTCACTTCCTTGTAGCTGTACAATTCACAATATCGTGCTTCTTCATACCCAGCAATGGGGAGAGAGAGACTGTTGCTTTTGAAATGTTATGGAGCCAAAGACAAAAGACCATTCTGAGGCACAAGATGAAAGGAAAACAGAGTCCTAGTTTGTGTAATTAAAGTGGCTTTATTCCACTTGGGTACAAGTAGGATGAGATTTCCAACTGGGAAGAAATCCACATGTGGGTAATGGCAAACAAGGGATTTAAAGGGCTAGGGAGACAAAGATTGGTCTGTCCACCACTTTCTGGGAGGGACATTCACTCCATTCTTCCTGGGTGGGTCAGTCCCACTTGGGTGGGGCAGGTCTATTTGGATGAGTACACCAGATTCTATCATTCCAGCCTTTTTAGTTTATTATAAGGAAGTGGGATGACGTCTTGGTATCTCTTTGACTACATCCTGGGTCAGGAGGGGCTGCATGGGGTGCTTGTAAAGAGAATGGCAGGAGGAGGGGAATGGGGTAATGGAATGGTGTAGGAACTCTTTGGATTTTTTAATCTGAGCTGGTTGGTATCCAGTAGGGTGAGGATATGAGGAGTTGTTTTCAGGTGACTGTCTAGTTAATAAATCGAGCCAAAACTGAGAATGAGAAAAATCATAATGTGACCTTATCATACAATAACCAAAGAAGAAGATGGACAGTGAGAGGTGGGAACCAGTTGTAGTTGCCAGGGCTGCCAGCAATCCTAAGAGGACATCTAATACCCATTACTCAGATCTCTGCCCATTTTCAGAGGATTTTTACAAGGTGGCAGCATGGATAAGTTTCTCCCATGTTTATTAGAAAAGAGAAACAATTGATTTACCTTCTATAAGCAAAAATACCTAGAGTTCAGTTTTCCAGGACGTTGTCCAGGAGGCATTCTGATTTTCCAGGGGTCGTTGGTCTTTTGTAGCTAGGGTCAGGAGGGAATTTCAGCCACTTTCTGAGAGTGTCTGCACCAGATCTTCAGAAAGTCCTGAGCAACCAGAACTTTGCAGGCTGAACATGGTTTGGGGACATTAGATTTGGGGCACTGCTTTGCCCAGAAGCCTTGTTTGCTGCACTTAAAGCATGATCCTACGGAAGATTTTTTTTTTTTTTTTTAATGCCTCATGGCATTTTAAGATGTAGCCAGGTTTTGCTTAATGGCAGAAGCCAATACTGGAGCTCTGAAAGGCACTGCCACACCTTGAAGGCCAGATCAATGAGATCTCACTGGGAGGTCTGAGGACCCTGAGGGAAATTCTCCCTTTTTTTTTTCTACCACATGCAGCAGAGGGTGAGTGAGGAGGAGGGATGGAGTATTGTTTAAGGGAAGGATGTGTATGTGGGGCTTGGAGGGCAATGAGAATGGGTGACAAGTGGGAGGTTATAGATGGAAAAGAAGTGTCCCACACAGAGAAACTTCCCACTTGTTCTGATCAAGAGAATGGAGGGATTGTAAGAGGTGGGCTGGAGAGGAGCAGTAGGGGCTGCAGACGGGTATCAGGAGGAGCAGGTGTTACCTACTCCAGGAGAATCTGAGAGGGTTCACAGGATAAACACAGGGAAGGAATGTTTCGGAGTATGAGAGATGCCTAGATATAAGAGATCTCTGACCATTTGCCTAATTTTTGACAACAATTATTGAGATCAATAAGAATTGAGAGATCAAAGGTATCGTGTTCAGGCCACTGCACGCCACCGTTGAGCTTGTACATAGGCCAAGCAGTATTACAGAAAAATTAGACATTTTGGCTTCAGGTTAGGATAGAGCTTGAGAGGCTTGAGGTGGGTTAGAAGACAGCTTAGATGTGAAGGGGGAATCTGTGACTGAGTAGTGACCATATCAGAAACTAGAGGAAGAAAATAAATGAGATTAAAGCTAAGATATAAAGAGAACTTTCGAGGGGTGAAAGGAAGAACGAAATGATCAAGACTGCAGCCAGAAAGGACCTGGCCTGTGCATGTGGCTGTCAGCCAAATATTGATTCAGACCTCCGGAGGGCACTGGGTGGGTGAGCCTGGCTCATGGAACTACTGAAAACAGCCCAGCCCACAGTAGGGCAATGGACCAAAAACTCTGGCTCATTGAGGGTAATCTCCTGGTGTCAAGAGATTACCTGGACTCCTGACCAAGGATTAGTCCATCCACCACTTCCTGGGAGGGACATACACTTCATACTTCCTAAGCAGGTCAGTTCCACTTGAGCGGAGCAGGTCTATTTGGGTGGGTACACCAGATTCTATCCAGTGGTTTACCTTTGGTCAAAAGAAGGCCTGGCCTCTGCATATGACCTTAACCAGCCAGAGGGTTCTAGGCCCACACTAGGGCACCAGAGGGGTGAGGCTAGGGAACCAGCTGGAGAACAGGCCTACAAGAGTGCATCCTCAAACATGAGGCACTGGGCAGGTGGTCAAGCCTGGCTCACTGGGGTGGCCAGGGCTAAGATCAGAAAGGCATAGGACTTCACATGTGAAAGCAGCCAGAAAAAATGAGGTTGGGGTAACCAGCCAGAGTCCAGGCCTACCAGAGAGCAATCCCAAACACCAGGCACTGGACAGATGGACAAACCTGGCTGGGGTGGCCAGGGCTGGGATCAGAGAAGCGAGGCCTCCACCTATGAAACCAGCCAGAAAAAAAAAAAAAAAAAAAAAAGGAGAAGGAAGTAAGAGATTCAGAGATGGAGGGAGAGGGAAAAAGGAAGTTAAGAGTAAAAGATGGGAAGAGAAGTTTTTAAAAAGTTTAGAAAAGGAGTTCTAGACAAAAAAGCTCACCATTAAATGGATAAAGTTTAGAGAGTCAGAGATTTACCATTTTCTTTTGTCTCACTAGAAGAAGAGTCCATTTAGCTGGGTCCAATGGGGTAAACTTCAGCCCCCCCAAAGAGGATTCTCCCCATCCTGGGTTCGGCACTAAGTGAAAGGTTGGGGAGCCAAAGATGAAAGATTACTCTGAGGCGTGAGATGAAAGGAAAACAGGAGTCCTGGTTTATGCAATTAAAATGGCTTTTATTCCACCTGAGTGCAGGTAGGGTGAGATCTCCAACTGGGAAGAAATCCACACCTGGGTGATGGTGGGCAGGAGATTTAAAGGGCTAGGGAGACAAGGATTGGCCTGTCCACCACTTCCTGGCAGGGATATACACTCCATTCTTCCTGGCAGGTCAGTCCCACATGGGTGGGGCAGGTCTATTCCCGTGAGTACACCTGATTCTATCAGCTTTTCAAGTCTCCTATTCAGGGAAAGTGTAGAGCCCTTTGTTCCCCTTTTTTATCAATCATCACTGTAGGTTGTTTGCTAGGACTCCCCCATGTTGTCTCTCCTAGGGCTTGGATTTGCCTATGACATGGAGGCCAGGTTCCAGGAGCAAACTGGATGACACTCTTTAGAGCAATCTGAGCAAAAGCAAGAAAGCTGGAGATATCACATTACCTGATTTCAAAATTCATTACAAATATATAGTAACCAAAACAACATGTGACTGCCATAAAAACAGATGTGTGGGTAAATGGAACAGAATGGAGAACTCAGATATAATCCTTGCATTTACAACCAACTCAACTTACAATGGGGAACGAACAATGCTGGGCAAACTGGATATCCATATGTGAAAGAAATTGAGTCAGACTGAATTAAAAGCTTGACTTTAAGAACTGAAACTGTGAAACTACTAGAAGAAAATTTGGGGAAGGGCTCCAGGACACTGGTCTGGACAAAGATTTCTTAGGTAAGACTTCAAAGGCACAGGCAACAAAAGCAAGAATAGACATTTAGGATCACATCAAGCTAAAAAGCTTCTGTGCAGAAAACAATCAACAAAGTGAATATAACGCACATAGAGAAAATATTTGCAGCTATCCAACAGACAAGAAATTAATAACCAAAATATACAAGAACTTCAAACAACTCAATAGCAAAAAAATAAATAATTTTAAAATGGGCAGAAAATCTCTACAGCCATTTCTCAAAAGAAAATGTACAAATGACCAAAAAGTAGATGAAATTATGCTCAACATCATGGCTTGGCGCCCATAGGGTGCCAGCCACATACACCAAGGCTGGCAGGTTTGAGCCCAGCCCTTCTAAACAACAATGACAACTCCAGCTAAAAAATAGCCAGGCATTGTGGCAGATGCCTGTAGTCCCAGCTACTTGGGAGGCTGAGGCAAGAGAATCGCTTAAGCCCAGAGAGTTTGAGGTTGTGAGCTATAATGCCATGGCACTCGACTGAGGTAAACACCGTGAAACTGTGTCTCAAAAAAAAAAAAAAAAAATGCTTAACATCACTAATCACCAGAGAAATGCAAATCAAAACAATAGTGAGATATCTCACCCCCAGTAAAATCTGCTTATCTCAAAAAGACAGCCAAGAACAGATGCTGGCAAGAATGCAGAAAATTGGAAACTCTTGACAATTGGTGGGAATGTAAATTAGTATAGCCACTATGGAGAACAGTGATGGAGGTTCTTCAAAAAACTAAAAATAGGCTCAGCACCCCTAGCCCAGAGGTTAGGGTGCCAGCCACATACACCAGGGCTGGCGGGTTCAAATCCAGCCCAGGCCTGCTAAACAACAAGGACAACTACAATAACAACAACAAAAAAAGCCGGGTGTTGTGGGCGGGCACCTGTAGTCCCAGCTCCTTGGGAGGCTGAGGCAAGAGAATCACTTAAGCCCAAGAGTTTGAGGTTGCTGTGAGCTGTGACGCCACAGTACTCTACCAAGGGCAACATAGTAAAACTCTGTCTAAAAAAAAAAAAAAAAAAAAAAAAAGCTCACACCTGTAATCCTAGCACTCTGGGAGGCCAAGGTGGGTGGATAGCCTAAGATCAGGAGTTTGAGACAAGCCTGAGTAACAGCGAGATTCCTGTCTCTAAAAATAAAATAGCTGGGTGTTGTGGCTGGTGCCTGTAGTCCTAGCTACTTGAGAGCCTGAGGCAAGGGAATTCCTTCAGCCCAAGAATTTGAGGTTGCTATGAGCTATGATGACCCACGGTGATTGAGTGAGACTCTATCTTGGAAAAAAAAAACTAAAAATAGAACTTCCATATGATGTAGCAATTCCACCCTGGGGGATATGTCCAAAAGAAAGAAAATCAATATATCTAAGAGATAATACCTGCACTCCCATGTTTATTGCAGCACTATTCACAATAGCCAAAATATGGAGTCAATCTAAGAAGCTATCAGCAAATAAAAAGATAAAGAAAATGTGGTATGTATACACAATGAAATAATATTCAGCCTTAAAAAAGAATGAAGTCCTATCATTTGCAACAATACAGAAGGAACTAGAGACCATTATGTTAAATGAAATAAGCTAAGCACAGAAAGAATCACAGGTTCTCATTCAAACGTGGGAGCTAAAATAAAAGTGAATCTCACAAAAATAGAGCAGATTAGTTGTTACCAGAGGCTGGGGATAAGAGAGGGCAAAGGAAGAAGGGAGAAAAATAATATGAATATATTTATTACCACAGACCTATACACTTAAAAGTGGCAAGGATGATAAATCACATATATTTTTAACTCAATAGAAAATAAAGGGCACACCTGATTAAACTGAGACCATCCTGTACAACTTCTATTTTAATTACCTCAAAGTCAGCTGATTAGCAACCTTAATTACATCTGAAAAGATACCTTCTTCTTAGCCAAAAAAGCCATAACTTATAATAGGAGTGAGTCCCTCGCACATCTAGGGAGTGATACTTCACAGGGCACATGCACCAGGAGGCAGAAATGTTAGAGCCATTTCCCAGAATTCTTTGCAGTCTAGATTCCTTCTTCCACAGCATTCCAGGGAAATTCAGGCATCATGAGCTCATTAAACACAGGCCACCACTCAGTCACCTGTCAGTCAAACAAAGAAGTAAGAGATCAGAGCCACTCCTGCTACAGGAAAGAACTTGTAGTCCCTGGGCCCACATTCTGGAGCCCAAGATCCTTAGGCCACACTCTATCCACCTGGTGCTTCTGCACTGCTGACCCCGTGACACAGCCCAGAGGCTTTCCCCTCCACTCTGCAGGGACCCAGCACAACTCACTGTGCAACTTTTCAGAGGGAAAAATTTCCCAGTGAGGTTCAGAGAAACTCAGCTGCGTTTAAGAATTCCCTCCACACCATTCAAAATGACATTCTGTCTTGGCCAAATAGCCTGTTACCCAGGGAGAAAAATTAAATTTTAAACATGAGTTGTAGAGTAGGTGGTGATGGACGGCAAGTAATGGAATTGGCAAGTGGAGCTTTACATCGTAGGCAGCCCTGGCTGCGGAGTAATTGCTTTCTGTGGAGCAGCAGTTTAGGTTTGGACATCAGAAGCAGTTTAGGTTTGGACATCAGCTCAGCTCTGACAGAGCCTAGAAGGGAAACAGCATTGCCTCTATGATTAGAACTTTGAGGAACTTTGCTCCCTACACTTTGGAGTTCTTTAATACAGAAAAAAAAAAATCCGAGAGAAGGAGAAATAAGCATCACCTTCAGAATATTCTTTGATTTTTTAAATCATCCCAGTCCACCTGAAGTGAACGTGAGTTTACTTCAAAAAATGCAGAAGGCTCAGAAGAAAATATTACTATGTCCGAGTTCCAATATCTGCTCTGCCCCAGCCTCAGGGAGTTGGGGCCCCCACAGCCTTTCCATCACCTTAACCCTCAGGGGAAGGGGGTTCCATCCAAGGAGCCCACACTGTGTTCAGTAACTTCTTTCCTTCTCCTGCCCTACTGTGTTATTACAAGAGTGAAAGCTCAGAAACAAGAAAGCCAATTTTCAGCACCACCACCAACACTATTAAAAAGCAACAACAACAACAGGGTGGCACCTGTGGTTCAGTGAGTAGGGCATCGGCCCCATATACCAAGGGTGGAAGGTTCAGACCCAGCCCTGGCCAAACTGTGACAAAAAAATAGCCGGGCATTGTGGCAGACACCGGTAGTCCCAGCTACTCAGAAGGCTGAGTCAAGAGAATCGTGTAGGCCCAGGAGTTGGAGGTTACTGTGAGCTGTGATGTCACAGCACTCTACCAAGGGTGATAAAGAAAAAAAAAGATAAACAAAACAAACAAACAAACAAACAAAAAAAGCCAACAACAACAACAAAAAACCCCAAAACCCTTCTTCCAAACAACTTATCTTTATCCCCTTCCCGGCAGGATTCAAAAGCAAACACAACATAACCACAATCACAACAACGAAATTATCATCATGTCCCAGGTTTTTGTTTTGTTTTTCATTATTTTCATGGAGCTTTCACATCTTTGATCTTTTTCAATCTCTTCTTTAAGGATTCCTCCCCCCCCCCACCCCCCCGTACCGCACGGCCGAGGCACCTAAAAGAGTTGTGCTATGTGTTTTGTTGCAGCGGGGGTTTGGGTCCCACCCACCCATGTGTG
>CAUYPK010091211.1:0-19029 GCA_963574355.1 Loris lydekkerianus
TATAGCTTTCACATGAAGGCTATAACCCAACTATACCACAAGACTATGAGGAAAGGACCAAGGAAGGGGAAGGGAGGGGGGAGGTTTGGGAGGAGGGAGGGTGATGGGTTGGGCCACATCTATGGTGCATATTTTTATCTATAATTAAAAAAAAAAATACATACACACACAAAAAGAAATCAATGTCAAGAATGCTTATATGAATTACAAGACCTCAGTGATCTGGCTCTCTTTTTTTACAGAGTTTTATTTTATCTTTTGTGTGTGTGTGTGTGTTTTAATTTCTAAAAATTTAGGGAATACAAGTGCTTTTTGTTGCATCCGTGAATTGTATCATGCTAAAGTTAGATTTTTCAGTGTAACTACCACCAGAATAGTATACATTGTACTCAATATGTAGATTTTTATCCCTGAATCCTCTTCCCTTCTCTCCTTTCTTGGTTTCCAGTGCACATTGCAGTTCTTGATGACATATATATGCTCCTTAGCTTCACTTATAGGGGAGAATCTGTGGTACCCCTTTTTCCATTTCTGAGATCCTTCACTTAGGATAATGATCTCCAGTTTCATCCAAGTTGCTTCAAAAAAACATTTTTTTGTTCTTTCTCATGGTTAAGTAGGACTCTATTGTTTGTAAATATAGGGTCTAGGTCTATCTGATTAGTTAGCCATTGTTAATAAAATGAGAATGGTTTGTAGCACATAGCTGTAACCTGGCAGCCAAGTAGAGGGCTGGAAGGCACGTGCAGGAGTGATGACGTCGCCACACTGGTTAGTGGCACCAAAAACAACTGCAGCTGTGGCCACCCAGAGATTGGCAGCTCCATTGTAACAGTGTGCCCACCCATCCATCTCATCCCTGCAGAGTGTTTTGGGGAAACATCAAATCACCCTGCTGACTCATCCCACTACCACCCAGATTTGGCACCTTGTGACTTCTGGCTTTTCCTAAAGCCAAAATAACCATTGATATGGAAAAGACTTCCGATTCTGGATGAGATTCATGAAAGCAGGGCAAGACAGCTGGTGGTGATTCTGACATAGGATCTCACAGAGTGTTTTGAACAGTGGAGAACATGCTGGGAGAGCCGTGTGAGGCCCCAACGTGCCAACTTTGAAGGGGACTGAGCCGACATTGTCCTATGTACAATCAAATACATATAAGACCAGAATTTCAGGGTCTGCATGGGCTTTCCAGAAAGTATCCAGCCACATACTATGAAAGTATGGTCTTGTATATATTTGATTTTAGAAAGAATATTCACATTAATTTTGCATTACACTGTGTTTCTTTCTTCTTTGGCTGCTTTTCTTTCTCTGGGATCTTAGTAACTAAAATGTCTATAGCCATATTAATGCTTAATAAATGTAGATTAAATGAATAAAGGATTACATTAAGTTCCAAAAGACAGCTCTATAGTAGCCCCCTTTATTTCAGTTGTGCTTTCTGCAATTTCAGTTACCCCCCCAAATAGAATACAATTGAATACAATTGAATTGACTACAATAAGCTATTTTAAGAGAACACATTGATATAACTTTTAGAGCAATCAATTGTTATAATTGTTCTGTTTCATTAGTTATTGTTAATCTTACTGAGTTTAATTTATTAAACATCATAGGTATATATGTATAAAAAGATATGTAGGTATTATCCATTGTTCTAGAAATTCACTGGGACTCTTGGAACTTTTCCCTTGTTAATAAGGGGACTTACTCTAAATATTTTGTTCAAGCAATGTAGCACAAATTATAACCTGTTTTATAAATATAATAAAAATAATATTTAATATCAGCTTGGAACAAACTATATGTCAGATATATACACAGTTATTCTCTTTACAACCTGGTATGGTGAGTTCTATTTAGGTCTTCCTGTCCACGCAGCATATGGGACATTAAGACAGATAATGTAAGTAAGCTGTCCATGACCACAGGAGTAGGACAAATAGAAGGAAGGTGCAGTTCCTGACAGTTTATCTCTGACTCTTTATTTTTCCTTCTTTTTCTAGGATGATGCTCTAGGTTTTCATTAGGAGCACAAAGTATTTAAGGAATAATGGTGATTGTATTTATCCTAGAAAAACAGTTACTGTATATACTCGAGTATAAGCCGAGTTTTTTCGTCGCAAAATTTGTGCCGAGTTCGGGTTTTTCGGCACAAATTTTGTGCCGAAAAAACTTGGCTTATACTCGAGTATATATGGTACTATACAATCTTTAGTTCTTCAAGAGTGTTTATTGACTGCTAGTTATTCCCTTTGCTGTACATTGGGATATAATACAAACAAAGATAGATATGCCCTGAAACTGCCCTGGATCAGTGTCAGATTAATATCGCTGTTTCTGAGAAAGCTAGTCATGTCCACTACTTAGTTATGTCACCTTGGGATAGTAATTTATTTTCTCCTTTCCTCAGTTTCCTGATCTGTTATAATCACCACTTCACTGGATTGTACTTGTATGAGTTGATACATACAAAATGATTAGTACATGGAGCGTCCTGTAACAAATACTGACTTCACTTTAGTAGTGGGCTAACCATTAAAAATTAATCATGCCTAACAATTTAAGTGCTCCAGGAAACAAGGAATGAAATAATCTTATTTGAGCATTGATTAAATAACCTGTCCTAGTCTTGGGATAAGGATGGCAGGAAGACACCTTGGTGCAGTAAGAAATTAGTACAGGAGAGTCAACATATACATACTGTGGGACAAAATGTGGTACCCTGAGTATGATTGTAAAAAAGAGCTCAATACTTCATGCATCAGCGAAGAGTGAATTTTCCAAAAATGCTTGAACAATGAATGACCTTAGACCAACCCTTTTCAGAAAGGTATTCAGTCAAGGGTTGACCTTTCTCTTGAGCCCACGCAAATATGAAATTTTGAGGTTAAGACAGAAATGAAAGGGGAGATAAATACAAGTAACATCCTGTTCTGAAACTCTCTAGATAAGAGACCTGGTTAAAGCTTTATCTGTTTATTTTCTTGTCTTTCTCAGTTTTCAAAGTCTAATAAACCAAAAATAAGAGAGAACAAAAATATACAATATAAAAGCAAAGAAGACTAAACAAAGGCAAATCTGGTGACAAATTGCCTTCATTATTTATTGTATGTTTGCATATCTTTCCCAGCCTCTAAAGTAAGTAAGATCTGTTGAGTTCTACTGTCCTATCAAAACTATTTTTATCAGTACTGTTGATGTCAGTAAATATACTGATACTGATACTTATCATTTCATAATGATAAAGAAAATGGTATTACTGTGATACTAAGTAGAAATTAGTTCTATGGAAACTCTTCATATAATAAAATAATACACTTCACTTCTAACATGATTATTTCAAGATTGTTGGAAAAGTTGTCAGATTTACACGCAGTAGGTGTAACAAATTTCTAGCCATTTTATTTTTCCCTATGCCTTAGAAATTCATAGCAGACCTATGTCTGATTTTAAGCACTCCTGATTAAATATATGGATAATATTTGACATATTTCATGGTCAGTACTAGAATATAAATGAATATATAAATCAACATACTAATAAAATTATAATGCCTTTGTTATCAAAACAGAATAGATATTTAACAAGTGCTTAAGGAGTGACCTCAGTTACAGCAAAATTGATCATCAAATTATTCTGATTATTTCTAATCATCTATTTACGGAGGTTGTTGATGTGACCATTTGGTATAATGCAACTGTCACTATATTATGATTGAAAAGAAAACTTTATGTAAAAAAGCATCATAAACCCTCCCAAGATTTCCCCAGTAAATGACAATTACTAGTGACTGTATTTGGTAGACGACCCAGGGTGTTGATTTTACTGACTCCCGTCATCCCCTTCCCAATCTTTGGCTTTCAGTCCCTTCTTGCTTCCCTTTTTCCTATCAGTGAGTGTTTTATAATTTGAACACTGGTCACATTACTGTGTTGAGGGTGAGGAGCACATAGTCCAGATATGGATAAGATCAGGAAAGGGAAGGGGAACAGTGTGGGTGTGTGTGGAGTTGGCTGCCTGACCCAGGAGCCCAACTCCACAGCCTCACTCCACCAAGGGAGCTTGAAACGGCTGTGCACCTTGCCTGGACCAAGCCATAGACAGTTGGTTATGCATTAGGGGGACAGCTGTTGGCTGAGTTCCATTTATTAAAGAGAAAAACAAAAGGAGGGAAGAAGAGAAAGACAAAAAAAAAAATGTGTAAATGGTGATTAACCACAGGTTGAGCCAACGCTCAAGGGTTCCCTGTGAAACGTCTTGTTCCAGAGCATGAAAGGAGGAAGCAGAAGAGACTCAGTCTTCCAGGGAGTAGGAGAGAGGGGCAGTGCAGAGTGTCACACCTTCAAGACGTGTGGTGGTGTGGTCTTGATGCCCAGGGAGAATGGACAGTGTTCTCCCCACAATCCTTATCAACATGGAGCCAATATGAAAGTCCCCTCTTCTTACACAGCCCTTGCCATGCCACTCACCATGAAGGGAGAGTTTTCAAATAAAATTTCTCCAGACTAATCTGAGGAATGAATAGTTTCCACATATGTACGCACTCCCCATAGCGCTTTGATGTCTTTGGGTTCCACTAACTTCCCCAGTCAGGGTCAGAGTCCAGATAAGGTTGGCCATATCTTTGGGTGCATGTGTGTGTGTAAGTGGGAGGAGGTAGAGACACACAGTAAATCTTCTTCAGCTCTGAGGACCAGCCTTCCTCTCCCATCCAAGAACTAGTAAACTCAGAGACAACTTTCTGTTCCAGACATAAAGATCTGCAGCCCCCACGCCCCACTCTCAACACAAATGAACTTCAAACATCTGTGCTCCAATTTCCAAACTACGATTTCAAAGCTGGTTTTCTTTGCTATAACCAGCAAAGAGATTGTTTGTAGAATGCATGTTATTAAACTATTTTTCCATTTGCTGTAATTGCTATTATACTATTTCCCCATCATTACACAAGTACTGTAGCTCAATTGTTTTTATACTCTCTATACCTGCGACTGCTCAATTTGACTGGCACATAGGCCCCCTGTTGTTTACATCTGGTTTGAGCTGTATTCAGTCATCTCTGCTTGTTTCGGTCTTGGTTTAATGCTGACATGGTGTTTAAAAGTCACCCTCCTACATCACTAGCATATCACTTGTATAATTCAAGGAAATGCTGTTGAAGATGTTTGGTATTTCCTGCCTTGCTCTTGTTTTGCCAGCAGAGGACATATTTGACTCAAGTACAATAATTTTATCCTTGCTATCTTCGTCTCAAAGAATTGTGAACACGTATGTCTAAGAGGTGAATAGAATTAACTTTGATATCCAGAAACATTTTGTTTAATTGGTTTTTAAGACCCTGTCTAGGAGGACACATTCAGTTATTTCACCTAATTGATATTACAGAGATTAAATTTCCTTTTAGAAAACATTGATGAATTTTTCATGGTTCCTATCTATATATGAGGTTTTCTTTTTTTTAAATCAGTGTTATTTTTTCATTATTTGTGAAGTGGTGAAAGATTATAACTCTATTTTGGTATTTGTGAATGTTAAAATAAGTTTTTAATTGTTTTATGAAATATGAGAAAGAAAAAAATTGAATTTTAATATAGTCTTTCCTAATTTAACCACTTAAGTGAATTCGATTATCAAGAAAAAGTATATCAATTTATGAATTATATTATATAAAAGGATCAAAAAGTATTACGTATGAAAGATAACTTCAAATATCAGAGTTAGAAGTTGCCATTGGATATAGCACTTTGTGAGTTTTCACTATAGGAAAACATAAATAGTATGTGTGAGTGTCTATGTTTTAAAATGGCTTTAACTCTATAAATACGAGGCATACTTGTAGGGTTGGCTAACGGGAAATATTTATCTGTACAAGGAATGCTTTTTAAAAATTCTCTTCACTATATTAACTAGTGGAAGAGATGAAACTTGGGAATTAATCACCAAACAGGTCTTAAAGGGCCTTTCCAAGAATATAGGGTTATAACTTTATCCTAAGGAAAATATCAGGACATTAATGATTTTTAACTCTCATATTATTCATGTCTCTACCAAATGTTACCGTTTCAAAGAGGCGTTCTCTGACCGATTTAATAGGAGAGACTACTTTTCTCTATCATTTTGTCCTTAATTTTTTTTTTTTTTATAGCACTGGTATTACCTACCATTATTTTAGTTAGCTACATTTTTCATCAATTTTCTTAATGCTTAACTTTTCCCCTTTCCAATGTCTAATACAAGCTCCATATGAACAGAACTGCATTTTATTTTTGTTTTTGCCAATCACTGTATTATCCCCAGTACCTATGATAGTACCTAGGAAATAAGCAATTTTTGAATGAATGTATGAATAAAACTAGTATCGTAAATGTAGAATTGCATATAATTAGTAACAGTTTATCTGAAAAACACGTTGGAAACTCCATCTAACCAAAAAGTAGGTAAAAGCTGAAAGTAAAAATGTAATAGTCATGCAACAGCCTAAAATACAAGAGGCAAAGATTTGTTTGACAGTGTCAATCCTTCATGAATCTGAGATGAGCATGGGTATCTAATACAAGCCTGAAAGAAATCCTCAGTGTGCACAGGGAAAGTCGGCCAATTCTCCATGAGCAGAAAGGTTTCATCAATCCAAATCCAGAGTTAAAACCATGTTGGTAGCTTTTTTCCGATAATAGAGGGATTGTTCATTATGAATTTGGACCAAGTGGACAAACAATCTATGAAGCTCACTATTCAAAAATGCTAAAAATCTGCATGAAAAAGTTACATGTGACATTACATCAGCTCACTCAGCCCTATCTGTGAAGGAGTTTTTAGCCAGAACACAAATAACTATACTGGAACACCCTCCCTACTCACCTGATCTGGCTCCCACTGACTTTTTTCTTTACTCGAAGATAAAGGAAATGTTGAAGGAAAGATATTTTGCTGACATTCAGGTCATCAAGGGTAATAGGACAACAGCTCTGATGTCCATTCCAGCAAAAGAATCCAAAATTGCTTGAGATGGATTAGGTGCTGGCCTGGGGTACATAGCTTCCCAAGGGGGGAACTTCCAAGGTGACCGGAAGGGTATTCAACAATGAGGTTTGTAGCACATTTGTAGGATGATTTCACAAACTTAATTTTCAGATTTCATGTGAAGATATGCCTCAAGTCAGAGGAGACAAATGGATCTTCGAAAGAAGAGATTCAAACTGTCCTCAGTATCTGAGTCTAATTCAGATGCTCTTTGTTGTTGTGGTAATAGAACAACAAACTAAGGTGGGCTTAAATGATAAAAGCTACATTGATTTATTTAAAAACATTTTCCAGGCTATAGTACTTGGGTCACTACAAAAGTATTGAGGCAGACTGTGTTATGATCTGTTATTTCGCTTCCAAGAAACACAATGTACAGTGTCCTTTCTGATCCATCCGTGGAAGATTGCACTTGCTCAGCTGATCAGTGCTGCTGAGAGGGCTTCGTTGGTTTCCATCTGTGGATTTTATGTGTCTTGATGGTTGGGTTTCTTAAAAGCTTGGACATACATATGTCCAGAGTTAGTTGTTTTCGTGATTCATTGCCATCAAAGACCTGCACAACTTCTCTAAAATCACATTGGTTTTTATCCTCATGATTGGAAAATGAATATGGAAGTTCCCAGCTGCATGTCCTCCTTCAAGAAGCCTAGGGGGTAGATTCTTGGTTTATATTTCTCTAAGCTTTTATGTGTGTGTGTTTTAATTTGAATTAAAATGATTCCTATTCCATCCACTCATTTTCTTTGCCCAGCATTATATTGTATGCCCATGCCTTAACCAATTATTGGCAATGAGAAGGGTCTTACCAGTTTGATCTATCAAGATTCACATCATTGTTTAGGGAGGATCTGAAGCTCTCCTGAAGAACAGTTTCACTTACATAATGGAGAAAAAATTGGATTTTTATTTGCAAGATGGATTTTAAGAATAGCTGTTAAGTATGACTGTATCCCCCCCATATGTGGGGGGTAATGTGGGTGGCGCCTGTGGCTCAAAGGAGTGGGGCACCGACCCCATTAGGTGGCGGTTCAGATCCAGTCCCAGCCAGTAAGTACAACAAAAAAAGTTACCTATGATGTGATACTTTGTTATAGCAGCAGAAAATGAATGAAGACAAGTAGCAAACAATTGTGTCTATCACATAGAACAGGTACCGTGGCAAGACTTGAGCGCCTTGAGTGATTGCCAACACTTTCCCAGTTTCTTTATACTTCTTTTTCACAGTAATCAAAGTCCTCATAGAAAATTATTAAACACATCAGGCTTTTAGTAAATAGAGAATCTATATTCAGATTATTTTTGTATTAAATTCAAAAAGGCGAAAAAGATAAAATACAATTATTATTACATAAATACATCTAGGAATTTGTTTTACTTCATTCCAGAAAGATGGCCAAAAAAATAATTGGTATTCATTTCATTAAAATCCATTTTTCCTTTTCTTACAGGCTTATGATCAAATTACTTATGGATTATTTTGCCAAATATGTAGATTATGTCTAGAGAGGGATCTTTATACTTACTACTGTGTCAAAGCGTTGTACATATGTGGATGTAGAGTTTGATGACTGAATTTTTGCCCCAGTAGTACCAGTAGGATGTCTCTGCTTTTTTTGTTTGTAGTTTTGGCAGGGGCCTGGGCTGGGCTTGAACCTGCCACCCCCAGTATATGGGACTGGTGCCCTACTTATTGAGCCAGAGGTGCTGCCCTGCCTCTGCTTTCTTAAGGAGTTGAGGCAGGTGTTGCTATACAGAGTATTTCTGAAAGCTTGGGATGCCTTGGAATTCTCTAAAAGTAACCTTGGAAGGTAAAAGCAGGGAGTTAAGAAAGTAAGGCTGTAGGGTTTTTCCAAACTCCTTTTTACCCATTCAAATTCTACATTTTAGGTCTTATATAACATAAAGACATGTAAGAGTTAAGGCAGAAGGAAGGAAGAAAGGAAGAAATGACACAGGAAATATATAGCGTATATATTAAATATGTGTATATATAGTATAACTTCTGGAACTTGACCACACAAGGGATTGTAACAAACTGGTCAACACATGGAGCTGGTCAACATAAAGAACTAAGCCGACTTTATTGATATGTATATGTGGTACAAGTCTGGTCTATGAAGATGAAGGTGGTCTATGTAAGAGGTGGTCAACTGTGGAGGTTCTACTGTATATGTATAAATGCATGTACATATTTAATTAATCAGGACTATTGGCTTTTGATTTCTTCTGACACATAGTCAGCCAAGAAGAAATTGTTAGTATTTTTTAATCTAGGTAGTTTTATGTAAATCACATTCTCCCAAACAGAGATTTGCCTTCAATAAACAGAGGTTCATTAGGGAATGCCCTTTAATAACACTTTAAAGAAGCGAGGGAAGCAAGATTAAGCAGAGGGCAGGGTTGGAATGCCATGAAACTGTGAGAAAGACCTCTGCCAATCTCCAAGGAAGTTCTGCAGTGCCGTATTGAGGCAGAAGGCTAGGATTTTGTACTCAGATCTCTACTTGATGGGTCCTGGAGAAGTGGCCTAGCCCAGGGTGACACGGCTCTCCTGAGGGGAAGCCTTTGGCCAGCAACACTGCAGGCAGTGAAGAGAATGTCCTGAAGGTAGAGTCTGGGGCTGCCTCGCACTGTCCATAAAGGGAGTTAGTAGGCTTTCTCAACTATATTTTCAAAAAAGGGTTTCCCCTTCCATTGCACCTGTGTATATTTCCTCATAGTTATATTATTTCTTTGTCTTTCTCAATGCAGGAATTTGAGGCTCTGTACCTTGAAAATGTAGTAGGATGGTGATTGCAGAGACAGAAAGGGGAAAAGAGTAATTTTCAACTTAGAACTCTCCAGTCGACACTGGGAGAAATAGTCTTGATAGAAAAAGCCTTTCTGCTTTCAGTTACAGGGTATAGATTTTGCAAAAGAAGGTTTCTGAAAGTGTCTAGTTTATGATACAAAGAAAAGGCAGATTTTCCCCACTTGTGCAGACCAGATGCGAATTCCACAAGTTTAGAATAAGGAGGTCCAAAGGTCAATCAAAAGGTCAAAGGCTGTGATGCTGCTGTGGACGTGTACTCTCCTCCCCTCTCTGTAGCCGAGTCTCTGCAGTGGCATCAGGTGGAGATGGGTCCTTCCGATTGTAGGGGTTCTAGCAAAGAGGAACTCTGTCCCTGCTCTGAGACCATGAGAAGCACAAGCTCCCCCTAATTTTCTGTTTCCATCGTAAAGGGGAATAGATTTTGATATTGTTCTCCCTAGTTTGTGGGGCTACAGGCAGCCTCCCGAGTTCTTAGCGTGAAGCAGCTTGACTGGGCACCAGTGACCACTTCAACTCACTGTGTTTTGAGCAGCAATTTCTACTCATTTGTACTCATTTATTTTTCACAAGCCTTATGAGACAGAACACTCACACACGTTCCATGAAGCAGGTTTTCTACTTAGAGTCAGTAAGGGAGAATAGAAGCAGCCTAGGGTTCCCAGTGAGCTGATGCCCCCGTAGTCAGGAAAGCGTCCTAGGGTAGATGGCATCTCATCTGATGGGAACCGCAGCTGTAAGGGATACATTAAATGCTAAGCTAAAACACAGGGCATCGTGCACTAGGAAGGACAGGAAGAGGTCCTGGGCTGTTCATGTTAGGTCCTCCTTACCGCAACAAACTGCATCTCTGCATCCTCACCATTATTTCTGAGAATGAAGAAGAAGAAATGGTGGAGAACTGAGTCAGTTTAAGAACACCCAAACTGTCCCACACTTAGCACTCCCCAAAAGGGTGATGAGGACACCAAATTTTACTTAGGTGACTAAATCTGACATAAGGATGGTACTAGAACTAGGCTAATACAGAGAGAAGTTGAAACTTTCACAAGGTGATCCCATCAGTAAATGAATCACATTGTTTGGCTGGAAACCATATAGGAAAGGCAATGCCTTGTAAATATCAATGTGGAAGTTTGGTCACATCCAATGGAAATCTATAGAACGTCTCCATGGAGACACCAACCAAGCATAGTTGTCATCTACAAAGCCACAGAAACACATCTTTCAGTAATTCCATAGAATTCAGATGTAGGGAGTGGAAAGATATAAAGTACTTGGTTGGGGAAGAAAATAGAGTGTAAATGTAATTTTAAAATTTCTGAACTGGCTATAAAATAGTAATTTTTCTAGACTTTTCTCACTACTCTGAAAAACGATAGAACAAGGTAGGGTTGAGATTAAAATATCATGAAATAAAGGCGGCTACATTTATTGCAAAGTTGAAGAAATTGCTTGAAAATATCATGGCCCATACAGGAAAAAAATGTAAATAAAACAATCAAAGGAAAAATTTATAGATGAAAGAAGGAGGAGAAACTGGAAGGACAAAAGCCTTTTGTAATTTTTATTTGCTAAATCTGGCAGCCCTACACAGGTAGGGAGTAATACGTGCTGAGTTGACCTGCCTTGCAGTTCCAATCTGAGCAATGAAGGTCCAGAGAGAGGCCCTCTTTATAATTGAATTATTGCCTAAACTGCATCTATTATTTAAGAAACAGTTGAACCTAAGTATTGAACCATTTGTAGCCTCCACGGTGAAGCCTGAGACAGCTGCGGTTCCTGACAAAGCTGCCTGCATTAAACATATTCCCTCGCAGTCTCTGAGTACTGAGACTTTTGTAACTGACATTCTCTTCCAGACTTCATTTCCCCACTTGTCTCTCATCCCCAGATAGAGGCATCTTTAACTTTGCTGAGGCTTTTAATGACTGCAAGGTGCCCGAGGTTGCCCATGAGGTCTTTGCTTACAGTCCAGCCTACTCCACCATAGCTGTGGTCCCAATCCCTGGTAACAGACCAGTGTAGTCCCATAGGAACCAGGCCGCAGCACAGGAGGTGACCAGCAGGCAAACCGGGGAAGCTTCATCTGAATTTATAGACACTCCCCCACACCTCAGCTCACCATCTGACCTCTGCCTCCTGTCAGATCAGCGGTGGCATCAGAGCCTCAGGAGCACAGAACTGGACTGTGAATGGTGCGTGCAAGTGATCTAGGTTGAGGCTCCTGATGAGAATCAAATGCCTGATGCTCTGAGGCGGAGCTGAGGCGGTGATGCCAGCCCTGGGGAGCGGCTGCAAATGCGGATTACCATTAGCAGAGAGGTTCGACTGCACAGAGACCACAATGAATCACTTGTTTGCAGACTTATGTAAAATCATCCCCTGGTTCCAATCCATGCAAATGAAACTCGTCCCTGGTGCCAAAAAAAAATTGGAGACCACCAATCTACAGCATTGATTAGCAACCATGTCTGCACCTGGAATGAGTTTTAGATACTTCCTGATGCCTCCGTCCCACCCTCAAAAGTTCTGATATAAGCTGTGTGGTACACTTCCAGGTGACCATGCTATGTGGATAAAACGGAGGATTTCCACATGACGCTGATGCTGCTAGCCAGAGATCCACTGCTGTATAGAAACAGCTCCTCAGCTGTGGATAAACTCAGTCAATATTGTAGGTGCCGTAAGATTTAAAATCCCTTTCCTAGGTCTCACATTTACCTTGTCTCTGCACAAAATTCTGTGAAGAATGCCTCATTCACCCCTCAAAACCAAAGTTGGGGGGGGTCACATATTCAACATCACCAAAAGCCTACTCACATTTTTATTTTCCTCCTACAGCTTCACCTACAAACACAATCACTCATTTTTCTCTCTCTCCCTTCAGTGCTAGGATCTTTGAGGAGACCCGATAAACATCATCCCTCCCCCTTGTCCAGCTCTTTAACAAATTGAGAAATAATATGAAGAAATGGCATCTTAGGAACCCACGCCATCTTTTGTCAGAGATCAAGTTAAAGGACTTGACTTGACCTCTGTAATTGGTCCATGCCTGGTGGGCAGCTCAGCTGGTGTTAAGTCAGTACCTTTGATTACAATATTAAAGACTAAATAAAAACTCAGTTTTAATTAGGTGATTGATGTACCTCAAATCAAAGCAGAACACCAGAGTAGTACAGAAAAAGGAGCTGGGTGATCTTACTTCCTTAGTAATCAATATTTGACAGCTTGATGGATCTATTTCCACATGAATCCTACAAATATCCAGTTAGCTGGAGTTATTTAACTCACGATGTTCTGCTTGCTTCCTTATTTACCCTGTAGATTTTAAACTACTTTAAGGAATTAAAGTAGTTTCTTTCATCTTTATCTCCAGCCCCAGGCCTGGATAAATGACACAAAATAATCATAACACAATATGACAGATGCCGCCACAGAGTTAGACACAGAAGGAGCCCTCTTTGATCTTGTGAGGCCATAGGAAAATGATAAGACACAGAAATGGAGGAAGAGCCTTCCCAAGTACAGATACTATCTTACGTACATGTGAGAAGGAGCTAAAGCATCTGTGCACACATCTGACAGTCATCAGGTAGTTAATGGACCTGAGGCTCAGTATATATGTGAGGACGTGCTGTGAGATATGGGTGAAGCAAATTTATGAAGTGTCTGTTAACCATTCTGGGGGTTGAGGACTACACATTTCTCAAGAAACTGTTATGCAAATAGCTGTTCTCAAAAAGGAACTGGACTGGTAGACTTTTCAAAACATGTATCACCATAATTACATTGCCTAAATTGGATTCTGCTCTAATTATAGCTTTTGGTAAAGCCATGGGTCCCCAATCATTTTCTTGCCTGTCAATCGGTTTCCCTGGAAGCAACTTGGTAGAGATTTTTGGTTTTTTTAAATTGTTTTTCCTATCAAGCAAAATAATAACAATAATGATGATAGTAGTAATAAGAGTAGTCTTATGATATGTTAACAGCTGGTTAGAAGAGTGCCTGGGAAGCTGAGTTTGAGTTTAAACTTAGTGATGCTTTTTAATCATCCAAATTACTTCATCTCTTTGAATTTCATTCCTCTTATCTATAAAATGGGCTTATCATAGTATTAATCTTGCAGACTTGTCCTGAAGAATGCACGAGTGTTAATTATTTGGAGATTAGCGGAGTAAACATTACATAAGTGATACCTACTATTAATGAAAGGACCATTTTCAAAGTACTCTCTCCTTATAATAAACTTATTTTTCTAATGTTTACTTATATTTCCAACAAAATGAAATTTTTACAAGCCAATATTTATATCCTTAACTTCAGATTATCTAATCAAGAAGTTTTATTAGGAATTTAAATTGTGATTTTATATTGCATCTGCAGAAGAACATAACAGAAGGCAGTTGGCCAAATGCTAGAAAGAGAAAGTTGTTTGTATAGGAAAAAATAGTACTTTTGTACATTTTAAAGGAGTTTAGACTCAGAAAGTATTTAGCCCATAGCTGTCTAAGTCAGATGCTGCGTTCAGAGCATAATAAGGACTAGATTTGTTTACCCATCTTTTTTTCACCTGCCATGTAAATACTTCATAATATCACATGCGTATCACTAGTTGAGAACTGGAACAAAAGCATTATCTCAAAAATAACTGTCAATTCTATGAATTTGACTTACAGATACGTGGTCTTTGAATGTAGAAGCTTTGCGAGGGATATTTATGTCAAAAGGTATTATGGATTGGGCCTGTAGCTCAAAGGGGTGGGGCACCAGGCCCATATGCCTGAGGTGGCAGGTTCAAACCCAGCCCTGGCCAAAAAGCTGCAAAAAAAGAAAAAAAAAAGGAGGATATTATGGATAATTTTATGTTCCTTAGAACTTGCTTTTTTCTTTGAGTTGACACCTAACTATAAAGGTATTTTATATGTGAAATAATTAACATGCAATTAAATGTAGATACAGATATGAACGTGGGCATAAACAAAAGTATGGATCTGTAGCTCTTCTTGGAAAATAACCTATTTGACTTTATGCTACTTGTAAAATATCTCTTAAAAATACACTTTTATGCAATATGAAATTTTTAATTAAAATTAAATCATTAAGGTTAATTGTCAATTTTACTTATATTTTTTCCAACACACCTGCTATTAAGGTATTTCTTGGGTATTAAAAAGTGTTCTTTTTTATAGAGAAGCCTTTTGGGAGATCAAAAACATGCTAAATATCATGGACCATTAAAATCATGACTTGCATTATAATTTCCGTTGAGTGAGCCTCTGGTTTTGGAGGGGACCTAGAGGATTGTACGACATTATTTTAATTATGCTGGGGAATATTCTATGTAAATTAAGTGCTATAAACCTGTGAAAGTTGGCATTACTCTTTAATGTCAGTAAAGAGTACTTGGAACAGTACTTGGAACTATTTTTCTCCTAAACGTGTTTTGGTACTTTGGGAACAAAAGTTTATTGTCTGACTCACAGAGAGGCCAACAGAAGGGATGTATTTCATTTCTATTAAATGTCATTTTAAGGCAAATGTGTATTTTGCAAAATTGTAGAAGGTAAATGGCAATCTAGAGGGTGCAAAGGAAAGATCTGTGGTCTTAGAGGAACAGAAGCAGAAACATATGGGATTACTTTAAAGTAATTGTAAACAATTCGGAACCTGGTAACTGATCTCCTTTGTCTTTTGAAAATAGGTACTCTGTATCTTTCTTAGACTTGTAGAAATATTCCTCAGGGGGTGTTCACAGACATTCTTATTAACCTTATTAGTACCCTTTCGTGTAAGATTTGCTGGCTACCATGATCTGGTGGAGGAAAAGCTGTGAGAGCAAGTGGGTTTCCCTCTGCAGTCACTTTCCAGGAGAACCTTCGGTGGATACATGAAAGTTTCAGGCAAATGCCATCTGTCTCGACATATAAGATGCTCTAGAAACACAGAGAAGCATTTAATGAGGGAATATGAACCCTTCTTTGTCATAATCTTTTAAGATATTTTTGTTCATCTGACTTTATAAAGAATATGAAGATTCTTAAGAGAATGACTGTCTTTATAGACTTATCAAAGAATTCAACTTAATTTAAGATAGTAATATCTTTTTTGAGAAAGGAATAATACATGATAAACTAAACCATAAACACTGTTGTAAAGGCCAAGAACATTTTTAAACTTTATTCTTATTATAATCATATATGATGAAAATGGTCATTTTCTTTTTTCTACTTGTCATCACTTGTAAGAAAAATTAAGACCGAGCACTTCAAGGGAGAAGAATAGTGGCTCTACCTTAAAGACATTCGCCTTCTGATGGTTTTTAAATAACAACCTTTCAAAAAATGATTTTTAATATGATTTTTAATATTTGCTAGAAATAGTAATTATTTTAAATTCATTATTCTTTTCAACATGTCCAGTCATTGATAAAGTTAATAATCTCAAATCTGTAGACTATAATGGCACACATGTCCTAATTATGAAGGTAAGAACAAAAGAGAGCAAAAGTGCTTCCACTGTGTGGTAGGCAAAAGTCTGGAGTGACTCCCAAGATCCCCACTTCCTGGGGTAAAGAATATGATGGAATTCAACTGATTTGATTAGACTGCTAATCAATCAATTTTGAGTTAATGAACAGGAGGATTATCCCAGGAGATCTGTCTTGGTCAGGTGTCATTTTAAAAGAGGGTCCTTAAGAGAAGAGAGACGTCAGTAGTATAAGAAGGCCCATAGAAGGGGCTGTGGGTAGGAGCTGTGTGTGGAGTATAGAAGACTCAACAATAGCCACAAGACACCAGCCAGCAAGAGGGCAGGGCTTCAGTTCCACAGCAGCAAAGAGTTGAATTCTGCCAAAAGCCACATGAATTTGAAGGAGCTCCAGAAGGGTAAGACTCCATGCGAAAAACCCAGGTTAGTTGTGCCTCGACTTCTGGCCTGCAGACACAATGAGAGGTGTTTCAATCTGCGAAGTCTTTGGTAATTTGTTACACACCAATAGAAAGCAGTAGGGAGAGGGGAGTGATAAGGGCAAGATGAGAGGAAAGGTATGGAAGTTCATTTTGGTTAAAATTCTAAAGCCATTTTATATATTGTTTTCAGGAGGAAAGCAGACCCCAAGTATAATCACTGGACAGTTGTACATTTTAATCCTCTGTCTATTCTCTTACTGCAGAGAGTTATGGGAATTCTTTAAGAAGTATCATAGGCCAGGAGAGGTGACTCATGCCTCTCATCTTAGCACTCTGGGAGGCTGAGGCAGGTGGATTGCTTTGAACTCATGAGTTCGAGAACAGCCTGAGCAAGAGCGAGACTCTGTCTCTAAAAAACAGGCAGGCATTGTGGCAGGTGCTTGTAGTCCCAGCTACTTGGGAGGCTGAGGCAAGAGAATTGCTTGAGCCCAAGAGTTTGAGGTTGCTGTGAGCTGTGACAACACACACTCCACCGAGGGTGACATAGTGAGACTCTGTCTTTAAAAAGAAAAAATAAAAGTTCTAAAATATTTGAAATTTATCCATTGACTAGTCATTTCTCTGTGAAATACTATTGGATTAATAGTAATTGTTAAAGAGTAATAATCATTGTGATGTATTGAAATAACTCAAAATATAGTCTGAATGTATCTGAAGATGCTAGATAAATTATTATTGGAGTTACAAAAATGTATTTGAAAATGATCTTCTGGTTAAACTAAAAATTAGGCCATCTTCTAAAGTATGAGATATGTTAAATGCTAGGGATGAAACAAGAATATAATTTATCTCTTTCTCTTTTTAGACAGTCACATATATGTGTACAGGCATATATATGTACTTATGTGTACACACAAAACTTTATCTCTATACTGAGCAGTTTTGTGTAAATTTTATAAATAATAATTGCTCAACTACTGCTTCATTTTTCATATATTATACAGATTTTGAAGATAATTTATGTGTCTTAATATTCTACCAATAAATGTAATTTTTATTTATTGCTATAGGTATTTCTAACCAAGTACAGGTGCTTGGTACAAAATTTCCTTAAGGGAGATATTAAGAATCATAAAAATTTTCACCCTTTCTCCGATGTTTTTCATTATTTTTTCAAACAATCATACCCTCTTCTAAAAGTACCTTTTTTGTGCTCAGCTTTCCTCATCTTATTTTATAATTTGTTTCATTTTCAATACTGCATATATTAATGTTTATTTTATGTTTTCGTTAATCCTAATAATTTCTTTTAATAGTAATAATAAAATATAACATCTTGACTGAACTGATGCACATATTTGCGTTTCAGTGGAAGAGAATTCTAGAGCCAAACTATATAGATTGCATATTTTGGGATGAAATTTAGTGATTTTTAAAACCTTTCTTCTGTGTTCTCTTCTTTGTACTTGGGATAAACACATGTTGCAAATATTTAATGAGTTAATGCATTTTTAACCTTATTTCTTTGTTGTTACAGTTTTGGGCTAGGGCAGGGTTTGAGCCCGCCACCTCCGGTATTTGGGGCCGGTGCTCTACTCCTTGAGACACAGGCGCCATCCCTTAATACATTTTTAAAAATCTGGAATTATTTTAGAATGTGGTAAGGACGACACATAAGTTATCATTATTAGCATTTGTTATACTTTTTCCCTATGTGACTCCAGTTTTCTTTTAGAATAAAAATATGGATACATTTTTCATGCTTTACATGGTAATTAAATATATCTAGGATGATCTTACAGCTTTCCTAAATTAGTATACACTTAATAGTTTGCTATTTGTTCCTTACCCTGTTGATTAAACTACTATCTTTAGTTTAATAAAGATATTCTTCTTGGATATTCTTCTATTGACTGTTCCTAGTTAGGGAATACTATAATAGTATCCATGTTTGGGGAATATGTGATACTTGGGGGCATTAATGGGAAGGGAAAGGTACAAAGGCAGAAAGACAGAATAATATCATCTACTCTGTATGGTAGGCAAAATTTAACAGGAAAGATTCACTAGAATTTTTTTTTTTTAATAGTGACAGAGTCTCACTTTATGGCCCTTTGGTAGAGTGCCGTGGCATCACACAGCTCACAGCAACCTCCAGCTCCTGGGCTTAAGTGATTCTCTTGCCTCAGCCTCCCGAGTAGCTGGGACTACAGGCGCCCGCCACAATGCCCGGCTATTTTTTTGTTGCAGTTTGGCAGGGGCTGGGTTTGAACCCGC